>JAODAL010013840.1:0-89657 GCA_025379985.1 Phyllomedusa bahiana
GAGAAAAGCAAACTCATCATTTTTCCACGTCCAACTTCCCCTGCCCCTGATCCTCTTTACAGCAACGGCTGTACACTCACCGGTCCCGCAAGTCCGCTGCCTTGGGGTAATCCTAGACTCTGCTCTATCTTTCAAACCACACATCCAAACCCCTCACCTCTGCCTGCCGCCTCCACCTGAAAACATCTCTCGCATCCGCTCATTCCTCAACTATGACACTACAAAAATGCTGGTCCATGCCCTTGTCATCTCCCGCTAGACTACTGCAACATCCTTCTCAGTGGCCTCCCACTACCCACCTCTTTTCCCCTCCAATCCATCCTTAACTCTGCTGCCCGTCTTATCCACCTCTCTCCTCGCTACTCCTCTGCCTCTCCCCTCTGCCAATCCCTTCACTGGCTTCCCTTTTGCCCAGCGAATTCATTTCAAAGCTACTAACGATTACCTTCAAGGCTCTCCTTTACCTCTCCCCTCCATACATCTCTGCCCTAATTTCCAAATATCTCCCCTCACGCACTCTCCGCTCCTCACAGGGCCTTCTCCTCTGCTCTCCCCTTATCAGCTCCTCACACAACCGTCTCCACGACTTCTCCCGTGCTTCACCCACACTCTGGAACTCACTGCCCCAACACATCAGACTCTCCGCCACTTTCACCCGCTTCAAAAGCAACCTGAAAACCCATTTCTTCAGGCTTGCCTATAACCTTCACTAAACTTGTCACTACTTCCCCACAAACATGTCTGCCCCTCACCTCCTGTCTCTTTCCCCCTCCTTGTAGTTTGCAAGACCTTGCGGGCAGGGTCCTCTCTCCCTCTGTCATGCCAATTGTCATTAATCACTTATCATTGTACTCGTTTGACTTATGTAATGTATGTAACCCCCTCGAATGTACAGCGCCCTGGAATCAATGGCGCTTTAAAATAAATAATAATAATAATTATTACTCCGACAGGGAGATTGGAGCTCTCATGCAGGTGTTCAAGTACACGGGATGGTACTGCAAAGAGGGGATTTGTGGTACGCTGGGAAGATTACAAGTGTGAGTACTGTAAGCTTCTGCGACGTATAGCAGAAAGCTACATGATTCAGGTGATGGGAGGAGAGGACGGATATGCAAGTTATTATCAGCCGCCCTAGCGGACTGATCTGATTTAATCTGTTTACTCTGTTTTTCCAAGGAAATTTCTTTATGATTTATATCCTATTCTCTGTATGTGACGCTTTCATACCTCAGGCTTGTGGCCTCGAGACTGTGCAATTTATTAATATGAACAATGTAACATGTCAGAGATTTGATAGTTTTGAAAATGCAAATAAAATATGTTTTAAAAAAAAAAAAATTAGATTAAAAAAATGATCAAAAAGTTGTATGTATTCCAAACTGGTACCAATAAAACTACACTAGAGTCCACAAAAAATGAGCCCTCATTCTGGTCCGTATCTGGAAAAACGTCACTGGTTCCAGAAACTTCCGCTGCAGTGCAAGGCTTTAAGAATTGCTAAAGTATAAAAAAAAAGACTCTACGCAATTGGTATCAACAGAATTGTGCCGAATTACAGATCGCATCATTTATACCAAAAAGTGAATGCCATAAAAAACGAAACCCTCACAAAAATGCTGCAAGTGTTTGTTTTTTGTTTTTTTTTTTCCCTTCGCATTTCACCCCAATGTTTTTATTCTGTTTTCACGGTACGATCAATGACACCATTAATGGGTAACATCTTGTCCTTCAGAAAACAAGCGCTCATCTGTCTATGTAGATGGAAAAATAAATGAAGTTATGGGTCTTGGAAGGAAAAAAATTAGCCAAAAAATGATGACCAGATGGTAGGAAGTTAAAGACCTCTGAGGCCCTCTGGAAAATGAAGCTAGAAGAGAAATATTGTAGACTATTACAGCCTCCCACCTCCTGAACATTATTCGTTATGTAACAATGTCTTTATGGTCAATTAAATATTCTTAAAAAAATGTATCCAAAATCATTTTTGGCAGTGGTCTTTTTATCAAGACTGGTTGCTATGGGCAATCAAAGAACGGGGGCCCAGCTTTTTATCTTTTCAAAGCAGTCAAAAAAGGAAACTGACTTTTAAATTTGGGTTTCAAAGGGGAACAAAGACAGTCTAAGGGGGTGTTCACATTGCATATTTGTGGGGCATACTTCAGGGTGTAATTGCGCTGCAATACGGACTGTTTGCCTGTAGAAAGAAGTGACGTCAGAGAAAGGGAGGGTGGGCTAGACCAGATCACCTAGAAACATCTGCACATCAAAAAACCTTTTTGGAAAAAAAATGAGCATAGGTGCACTCTGTTGTGGCACCAATATACATACATATTCCAATATCAGCGGCACACTAGCAACTAAAGAAACTATCAAAGGGGACATATGAATTTTTGAAAAAGCATTTCTGCTATCTAGGATACATGAAAAATTTTTGAGGTTCTTAGTTCACATTTTTGATCAAAACTGCTTAAGCCACCTCCGAAACACCAACGGCACCTCAATGCAGGTGGGTCCCACACTATTGTTACCTCTCTTTTGGGGCCTGTTCAGACCTCCATACTTCAGGGAGTGAAGGCTACACCTTCTAAGTACACTGCATTGATTTAACCCCTTCATGACGGACGGATTTTTTTTGCTCTTTGCCTTCTGAAAGCCATAACTCTTTTTATTGTTCCACCTACATAGACCTATGAGGGCTTTTATTTTGCGGGACAAGTTGTACTTTATAGTGGTGTTATTTATATTACTATAGAGTATTCTAGGGAACGGCAAAAAAATTCTAAGTGGGGCAAAATGTGAAAAAAAACGTACTTGCGCCATGTTTGCGGGAGGTTTGTTTTTACGGAGTTTATTCTTCAGTAAAAATGAGGTGTTATCTGTATTTTACAGGTTGTTACGCATCCGGCAATACCAGACATGTAGGGTTTCCGTTATGTTTTGGTACTGTAGAAAAATTCCAAACATTTTCTATTCTTGAAATTTTTGCTGCGGCGCCATTTTGTGCGACCAATAACTTTTTTTTGTACTAACACCTACGGACGTCAGTGAGGCGGCATTTTTTGCGGGCAGATGTGTACTTATTAATGCTAGCACTTTGAAATGGATGGGACCTTTTTGATTACTTTTATTCCAATTTTTATGTGACGTGAAATGACCAAAAAAACGCAATTTTGGTGTTCTGGAATTTTTTTTTCTTCTGCGGTCTTCAGTGTACGGGATAAATGATGATATATTTTTATAGATCGGACTTTTTCGGACGCGGCGATACCAAATATGTGTAACTTTTTTATTTATTGTTTTTATTTGTAAAATGGGGAAAGGGGGGTGATTTGAACTTTTAATACTCTTTTTTTTTTGTACCTTAAAACTTTATTTTTTTTACTTTTACATTTAGTCCCCCTATAGTGCTTGACCACTAGGGGACGCGATCGTTAATACAGCCTAATGCATTGCATAGGCAATGCATTAGGGTGTACAAAGATGGCGGTTTCCCCACTTCCTGTCTGCGGACGGAAGTGGGGAAAACAGGAACATGGCAGCGATCAGAGCCTTCACAAGGCTCCGCGCTGCCATGTTAGCCCGTCGGGACTCAGCAATCTTATTGCTGATGTCTCAATCGGGATGAAAAACGGTGCGCGGCACCGCTTTTCAGTCATTCAGACGCTGCGGCCACCTTTGCCGCAGCGCCATATGGGTTAAACAGCGCAGGCGGGCGACGCCTGCATTGAAACTGCCAGGTGTTAGCTGCAATTAGCTGCTAACCCCCCGGCGGCTGTGAAGCGGGATCGCGCCGCGATCCCGTTTCAAAGCCGCTTCCCAGCGCTATGACGACCTCATACCTCATAGGTCGGTAAGGGGTTAAAGACCTGTGAAATTGGGTGGAGTGCAGAAAACCAAAATGGAAGCAGCCACTCCTCACTACACAAGCTAGAAACAATATATGGTTCTGCACATCAAAAACCCTTTTAAAAAAAATAAGCATAGGTGCACACTGGTGTGGCAGCAACATACATACACATTCCAATATCAGTAGCACACTATCAACTAAAGAAACTATCAAAGCGAGCATAGGAATTTTTTGAAAAGCATTTCTGCTATCTAGGATACATGAAAAATTTTTGAGGTTCTTAGTTCACATTTTTGATCAAAACTGCTAGACCAGATCACCATGAAAATTTCTTGGAGCCACAACTGTATAGAGCTTGTCGCCAATACATCTTCGGCTCCTTGCTTTTCCAGCAGCCTTCCTCACCCTCCGTACAAACTTCCCAGCCAGCTGCTGCCCTCAGCTCTGTGAAAATGTATGAAAAGCCGGCTCACCTTTCCACCTCACTAGCAGATTGGTTGTCTTAGGGCTAGTTCACACGGCTTATTGCCGGCGTAATTGCGGGGACGGCTTTCGCCCCGCAATTACGCCGGCTGCCGGGCGGGGGGGGCGGGGGGCTGGCAGCTCACCGGCCCATAGACAGTCATTATTCGCGGCGCGTACACGCCATAAATAATTGACATGTCACTTTCTCCCCCCTCGCCGTATTCGCCGAGCGGGGAGAAGAGGCTGAATCCATAGTTGTCTGAGAACTGTGGATTACCGTAATGCCCAGCACGGATTTTAACCGTACTGCGCTGCAGTACGGTGCGCAATACGGCTGCGATCCGTGCGAGAAATAAGCCATGTGAACGGCCCCTTATATCTATCACTTCTCAAAAAAGTATAGCTTCTTGATTCAAACAAAGTCCATTATCCAGCAAGTTAAAGTTGAATAAAATAGAAAAAATGTATTGTTTTGGCAAAGCCATAACATTTTTTGGATGGGCAGGAGACAGGAATAACTGGCGCTCACGCTTTTCAAATGTTTTTAATCATAGCAC
The DNA here is from genome assembly GCA_025379985.1 of Phyllomedusa bahiana. Taxonomy (NCBI): domain Eukaryota; kingdom Metazoa; phylum Chordata; class Amphibia; order Anura; family Hylidae; genus Phyllomedusa; species Phyllomedusa bahiana. The sequence goes on from JAODAL010013840.1 coordinate 4,873, forward strand.
ATGTGTTCAAAACGTGTAAGCGCTTGTTATTCCTGTCTCCTGTCCAGCAAGAGATCTTCATGGATTTGCCAAAACAATACATTTTCTGTTTTATTAAACTTTATTTTGCTGGATAAAAGACTTTGCTTCCCTCAATTCTACGCCTGTTGGTCCCCCCCCCCCATTACTGTACATAGTAGTGCCCAGGACTTGGACAAGGTATTTTGGTACCCGAGGCAAATAAGGAATATAGTGCCCCCCACTGCATGGAAGATTCAGTCTACTTTATACCTCCGTGCGCCCCCTTTGATGTCGCCTATGTTTGCCAACCCATTGTCTCTGCCCTGGTAGTGCCTTACAGATAGTGACCCCAAAATAATAGTGCCAGTATAGCTGTTATCTTATGTGTATGGTCAGCGTTACTCTATTTAGAGATTCAATTGGCAAGGGCAGAGCTTTTTGGTTTTATTACTTAAAATATCAAGGACTGCTACATATTGAAGTTAAACGACCCTATTAATATAAAAAGGAACTGACTGAGGGATATCACATTGGTCTTCAGTTAGGGTTCTGTCTTCCTCTGGATCAACACTGTAGACTTTAAATTACACTTGAGTAGTCCACTTTTTTATTATTGATTAGTCTTAATATGAGCTACAGTGTATAATAATTTTACTGAAGTAATGTGGTTAGTGTTTTATACTTGCAGGCGGCTACACTATAGCAGCGCCAGCCTGCTGCCTGACTAGCACGCATGCACAATAGATACAGTACGTGACGTCATCACTTGCTGCCGTACACATAGTAATAAAAATAAGAGTATAAAACACAAAAACACATGTCTTCAATTAAGTTTTACTATACACTATAGAACATAATAAGCCTAAATAATAAAAAGAACCAGACAGCCCCTCTAAAAGAGAACCAGCAAGTCTAACTTACAGTATAACTCTACAGTGTTGATCCAGAGGAAGGAATGTCATCACTAATGCACATAGAAATAAAAGTATGTATAAAACACTAAATACATTACATCGATAAAGTTTATGTATATAGTGCATATGTATAGTGTTTATGCATATAGTAAACCTGATTAATACAAAATAAAAAATAAAAAAAGCGGATAACCCCTTTAACCTTAAGAACCATGTAACCAGGGCTGGGACAAGGGATTCTGGGATCCTAGGGAAATAAGGCATGTAGTGCCCCTCCCAGTGTGAAATTCAGCCCACTCTGTACCTATTTGCGCCCCCTTCCTGCTTGTTCACTGTTGGCCCTGCATGTAACCATATGTGGGAGAGTGCCCGGCAGATCATGCTGGGATACAACTAGATTTTGGATTTACCAGCTGTTCACCTACACCAGCTTGAAATAACCACTAGGTGGTGCAAAAGTACCATGTATTAGAAATCGTGTATTGAAACAGAGCATTGATGGCACAATAAGGCCACATGGTCCATCTTGTCTGTCCTCATATCTCCTTTGTATTCTTATCGTATAACTCCATGTCTGAAGAAGGGAGCTAGGACTCTCGAAAGCTCACCATGAAATATACTCAGCTTCTAAAAGGTATCGCCTGATTTCATAGTTTCATAGTTTGTAAGGCTAAAAAAAGACAAGTCGTCCATCTAGTTCAGCCTGTTGTGCTAAGGTGTTGATCCAGAGGAAGGCAAAAACCCCCAATGAGGTAGAAGCCAATTGTCCTCATTTAGTGATTTTAGTGATTTCTTCACTCTTCTACTACTTTCTATGGCTAACAGTGTAAAACATTATACTACTAGTATCTTAGGATAGATACATGTGTATCCCAGGCAAGTTTACAGTGACTTGCTGTTCATTGTCCAACCACATTGACTGAACGTTCGTTTTAAGCATCTATTCTTTCAGTAAAATCATATTTTTTTTTTTTACTTTTGCTTCTCATCTTCACTGCAGATAATTTTAGATTGTGATTTTTGGGTTGAGGTTTTTATTAAAAACTTCCCTCCTGAATCTATTATATCAGTAAAAATTCTTTGAGGCACCCGCTCTAAATTGCAGCGGTGGTCCTCTCAAGATCTCCTGGTATTCATTGTCTGTTAAAGAAAGGGGTCTTTTGGACTGGTTTCATCATAACGATATGACTTATAACAGGTTGGAAATAGTATTTTCTCAAAGTTTTTTTTTTTTTTTTGTCCCCCCCCCCTCCCAATACAAAGGTCTAAATGAAAGTGATGATCTCCACCATAATCATGTGAACATCTCCAGCTAAGCTTTTGCTCCACAAATTGGGATTATTTGCATTTCCCCCCTTTGCTTTTATCCACTCAAAATTGTAGGGAGAAAAAAAAACAGTGGCACAGATCTGATGGATAGTTTGGCTATTCATCTCCAGGACAAAACATTCTAAGCCATAAAGGCTGTCACTAACGGAGTCAATTATGCAAGGTGGCGTTCACAGTCAGTGGTGGCTCCTTCTCTAGAGGTGACCCTTTATATGAGGCTTAGTGCTACAAAAGGGCTGAGAATCATGCAGTGTACGGGGAAATATTGCAGTTTTCTAACTTCAAAGCTTTCAGTAACATCCTTTTGTCTTTACCATATGTATTAAATTATAGACCCTTTTTCCTTCCCCTTTTCAAAGAGCCATATTTTTTCCATTGGCATAGTTGTATGAGGGCTTGTTTTTCGCGGGACAAGATGTGCCATATAATATACTTTAGGCTATGTTCACACGGCTTAACTGTGGGACATAATTACGCCCCGCAATTACGCCGTGTGGCCGGGGGCGGGGCGGGGGAGGGAGCGGGGGGCCGGCACTTCGCCGGCCCATAGACATTCATTACCAGAGGCGTGTATACGCTGCTGGTAATTCACATGTCGATTATCTCCCCCCTCGGCGTATTCGCCGAGCAGGGAGAGGAGACGTAATCCATAGTTCTCTATGAGAACTGTGGATTACCGTAGTTACTAGGACGTATTCAGCCCGTAATTTGCGCGCTCCGGCGCGTAATTATGGACTGAATTACGTCCAGCTTTAAGCCGTGTGAACATGGCCTTACACTTCTCACAAAAAGTTAGGGATATTTGGCTTTTGGGTGAAATTTTAGGATGAACATAAAGGACAACATGTACCATTAGGGCTGCAGCATTTTTTTTTGGGTGTATTTTGTGGCAAAAAACTTTTGCTGTCCTATTCTCTATATAAATGAACTTTAGTACACCGAAACCAAGCGCATTATACACCAGGTATGACGCATTTGAATGCGCCTGAAGTAGGTGCATCAAATATGCTAGGAATGATATATCAATTATACTATGCAAGGTGTACCAGACACCAGATTTTTGACAGGTTCATTCATTCAAGCGCACTATACACTCATTTAATATGCCTTAAAACTGCTGTGGCAGCACCTATTATCTGACATGTGGCCCAAACTTTTTTTTTTTTTTTTTAAATGCACTAAATAAGCCCATCTCTTACCTTTTTTAAAATGCACATGTCCAACTTTTCAATGTTTGTACTTTTTGCACAATTTGCTGATCTCTAAGGGTGCTTTCACACAGTGCATTTTTTATGTGTTTTTAAATGTGTTTTTTGTGCAGGAAGACACAGCAATTAATGCTGTACATTGCTGTACAAAAATTGCGGCAAAATCGAAATTTTTTTTTTACAGCTATTTTTGCCGTGATTTTTGTGCAGCAATGTACAGCATTAATTGCTGTACCTTCCTGCACAAAAAACACATTAGAAAACGCACCGTGTGAAAGCACCATAAAGGCCGGTTCATATGGCTTATTCAAGCCGTAATTGCGGGACAGATTTCGCCCGCAATACGGCTTGAATAAGGGACGGGGCGGGGGCGCTGCTCGCCGGCCCCATAGACTTTCATTATCCACGGCGCGTATTCTGCCAGGATAATGTGCATGTCAATTTCTCCCCTCCCGGCGGATTCGTCGAGCGGGTGGGGGAGACGGAATCCATAGTTCTCTGAGAACTGTGGATTACTGTAATGGCTGGGACGGATTCCAGCCGTATAGCAGCGCTGTACGACACGCAATACGGCTGCAATCCGTGCCCAAAATAAGCCGTGTGAACGACCCTTAAAGATATTAATGGCAAAAATCACAACAGGTGTTTGATCCCTGAATCACCCAATAAATTTAGATCAATTTTAGAAAAAATGAGACCTGTAGTTATTCTTCACAATTATTTAGTTTACCTTTTGAGTAGAGGTTAAATAGTTTTGCCTCCAGAACAATGGCCAGTGTCCCATAAAGTCCTAAAAATAATAAAAAGGCCATAAATATTCAAGTTTCAACAAAATATGAATCCTATTGATATATAGTTTTAAAATGTATTTTACAGGATTGTGTTTACCAGTAGTCACCTGTCAGGTTTATGGGATGGCAGAAATTTTGTATTTAATTTCATGATACTCGGAGTAGGGAAGTGGCATCTGTTTGAATATAGAGGAATTTACAACAGCTAGTATGTATGTCTATAAGTGAGTGTGCATATGTGTAGTAAATGTGCATGCCTGGATGTAGCAAGTGCGTATCGTGTACCTGTATGTCATTAGTGGGTACAGGGCTGGATTATAAAGAGGCAACTAGTGTGCATGCACTGGCGCTTCCACCAAAACCCATTTTTATTCTCTTAGTGCAACCTAAATATACCATGCCATGGGGTGGGGATTTGACCCCTTAAACAGGGACTGTAGACTTCTTTGAGTATACAGTATTGTTATTGCGTTCAAAGAAAGGGGTGCCTACCCCCCGAGGGACATGGTGGTAATATAGGCAGTGGTTGTGGTACCTGGCTACGCCTGTTGTGTGTGTATAATATTAAATACAGATGTAGGATTTTGTTATAGAGCGTTGCAGATAAACAGAGGCTGAGTATTGTTCAGCACAGGTGGCGTGCTTGGTGGTGGCATGTTTTGCAGGGTGTGCAGAACCTGTTGTGTGTGTGTTTTTTTTTTGTTTTTTTTTTCTTCCTTTTAAAGGATATTACTTGTTTAGACATTTATCTACAAGAACGGGGTTTGATGGAGCGGAAGGAACTGCAGCCACTAATGCCGGTGACACCATTGTTTCTCCGGCAAACTCGCAGCCATTAGTGGCCATGGTTTTGACCACACCTGGCTGCCCCACTGTGGAACCCTTTAAAGGGGTTTTGCCAAGAATTGATTTCCTCACCTAGCAGGCTGATACACTCATCTAGAGCCATCAAAAAAAGGGGCGTTGTGTTTCCGTGTTAAGAAAAAAACAAGTGTCTCCTCCATGATTTCATCGCAACACCTCCCATGCACACTCCAGAGGCTGATATTCAGTCTCTGTAGTTGAGCAAACATTGGCTAAACCACAGAGGAGAACTGTATTGTGCACAAGCTCTAAGAGTTTTGTGTTCTCCCTCTTATCTGCTCAGGAGAGAAGATAAGATCCAAGCAGGCAGCGTTCAAGATGCTTGTGCCTGGTGGTGTGGTCCGGTACCCTTTCCAGTGATCTAGCACACAGACCACGCTGATGTAAACTGATGTGACACTCGGTTGCCTCTAACCTTCCTTAAATGTGCCTGGAGTTGTGTGGTATTCATCACCCGGTTCTGCAGGGCATTGCTTACAATGAAGCGGTCATCAGTGTGTTATGGAGCCAAAGGACGTCCACTTCTTTGCTTTTCTGTGACTCTTCCAGTCTCTCTGTATCTTTTGCAACCTGCTGATGACACTCTGTGATACTCTCCGCACAGTTGTCACTTCTGCCTGACCGCATCCTGCTTGAAGCCTTGCAATGGTGAGGTACTGTTGAACAATTGTAAGGTGTTGTCTTGGTCTCATAGTTTCACAATGAGAACAGCCTGATGAGGAGGACTGTTTAAATCCAAAGTCAAATTGATCCCCTAAATTTTTTGAGGCAATTCAGGGATCAAACACCTGTTTTGAATTTTACCATTAAGCTCCATGTTAGAGATCATCAAGTTGTCCAAAAAGTACTGACGCACTGAATATTTGGACGTGCATTCTAAAGGGAAGAGATTGGCTCATTTAGTTCATGTAAAGACAAAAGTTCAAGAAATGTCATGTTCATCCTGAAATTTCTAGCAAAAGCCAAATATCCCTGTTTGTGAGTAGTGTAATTTTACAATCGAGTCCCATTGTAAACCTGACATGCATCCCAAGATGCATTAATGACACGTATATTTTTGTTATTAAGCGCTTAGTTACTGCATTGTTTGCAGTGTAAATTTGTGACAAATGTGTTAAAAAACACCTCAAAGAAAAAGCTCCATAAAAAATGCATGAAAACTGCATGTAAATTATGTGCATATTTCTCTTGAAATCAATGGCTACCTTTCAGCATTCTTTTTAAAGGGAACCTGTCACATATGTTGTGCCCCCCTTGCTGAGGGCAGCACAAGCTAGTGTCAGACCTGCTGTTTCCAGCGCTGCGTCCCTTATTCTGTAAGATGCTGCAGTTTTAAAGCATTTACCACTCAAATCTTATTCATGAGCAGGAGTTAGCTCCGCCCACCAAAGGCTAGCTCCGCCCACTGACCGTTATTCACATGTTTCTACCTATTCAAAGTAACAGGTTTGTCAGTTGTGGTGGGCGGGGCTAGCCTCCGATGGGCCGGGTTTGAAAAAAACTGACTCTGAAGGACTCTTCGAATGACTCTTCTGGCTGAAAACTGCAGATTTGAGTATTAAATACACGAAAACTACAGCATCTTACAGAATAAGGGACACAGCGCTGGAAACAGCAGGTCTGACACTAGCTTGTTCTGTCCTTAGCCAGGGGGGCATAAACTATGTGACAGGTTCTCTTTAAGCCATGTTAATCCAGGCTTATACGTAGCAGGTTTGTTGCAGTTATTTTTCTGCTTCTGAGATAAATCATTAAAGGTACTTGGTGGCTGCTAGCCTAATATAATACCATGCACCTCTGATAGATTAACTGGGGGAGTCTGTAGTGGGGTGAAAACTTGTCCTAATGAACTTGCGGTCATCAGTTGATGCCTACAGAGATGCAGCAATTTCCTTCATGTGTGTGGTAATGAGACACTACAGCTGAACTTTAGACAAAGGTTGCAGCAATTTCCACCCAATAGTTGTAATAGAGGTAATAGGTCAGGAATGTGTCTTCAGACCTTTACCCTTTTGATTTCTTTTTATCTTTTACATAAAGTTGTATTTAATACAATGCAGGGATTTGCATAGTACAGAGCTAGAGACCCCAGAGCTTTACACAAGGATTCAGTAGGTGTTTACAACAGTACATTGCTTACCAGTTCATGCCCCCTGTTTTCTTTATCATTTTGGAAGTCTTGGGAGGCAGAACCAAAGGGGTGTGACTTTAAAGGATACCCCCTAAATGCTTCATCCCTTTTGTCACCTGATCTCCTGGGCTCCACACAGAGGGATCAAGCAGCTGATGTGGAACTGCAGAAAGACCAAAGAAAATGAATTAAAAGTATATTAAAAAAGTGAGTAGCTCTTGGAGAGAGAAAATTTAGATTACTTTTTATCCACTTTAAAAAACTAAAACTGTTAAGTGATTCAGAGAACAATAGTTCAGTTCTTTTCTTTGATTCACACGTTTTACAAAATCAATACTAATTAAACAAGTACTACACAAAAGGCACTCTTTGAATGTGACCTCCATTTACCACCCATTCCTGGCTTTAGTACTAAAAAATGCATGAGAAGACCTGAACATGACAACACTATCCAGTACTGAATCTCATGTAGCTTAAAGGGATTTTCTCACGAAGTAAAAATGATGTGGAAATCTTGCAAATTAATTAAGCATTTTTCACATTTTTATTATTAATCAGGTATGTACATTGAGAAAAAAATACACATGTTGAACCTAGGACCTTTATGCTGAAATGCAGAAGTGCTAGCCACCAGTGTCGGACTCGGGAGGGGGGGAGGGTCTGGGTCCCACAGGGGAATTGATCTTGGGGTCCCACCCTACTGTACATAAAAATATTACCAGGCTCTCGGACATAAATGCGCCCATTTAAACCCCATAACACAGGTGCAAAACAAGAAAACTGTATGGTAAGTAAAATATCAAGTTAGTCACACATCTGTCAGTCTAACATATCATAGACACAGGGCCAAGTAGCTCCATCCATATCCCCCCCCCCCTCAGCCCACATACAATATCTCCTCCACGTTTATCTTGGTCACGCACCTCACCACCTTCTAAATTAAACATCAGCAAGAAAGGAAAAGTCTCACTCCTATCACAGGGTCAGGTGTTCCCTCGTTCTTACAATCAGGGACACATGTACGCTGGCATTATACCTGCGCCGATATAACCTACAACACCGCCATATAGAGACCACGTAGAGGTCAAACAATAGCTCAGGTATAACCTACAAAAACCGCCATATAAGGGGAGACCACATAGAGGTCAGACACCAGCTCAGGTATAACCTACAACACCCATATAGAGACACATAGAGGGTTTGACACCGCTCAGGTATAACCTACAACACCACCATATAGAGATAACATAGAGGTCAAACACCAGCTCAGGTCACATCACATTACAGTGAATACCGCACTGAACCAATATAGAAGTAAAATAACCCCTGACATCCAGGGATTCACCGGAGATGTCATATCTGATGAGTTGTTCTTATTCCCTTTTCTTCTGCATCTGTTCCACACCGCCATGATGACTTGTCCCGGCCACAACTCATTACTGCAGAATTTACACACAAATATCTTAGAATCCTCATTTTCCATCTTCTGTTTACCTATTCCCACCTCTGTACAAACTTCCCAGGGGTGGGAGAGCGGGTACAAGCCATAACTTAGAGGTCTAGTATCCTAAGGGGTTGGAGGGTGGGGAGAGGACTAACCCCCTGGAGATAATGCTACAACTATGGGCTTTTTCCCTCTCAATTATATTACCAGATACGCAGGCAAATGGGAAAGGCCCTGGGTAACTAGATATGCCCTATTTTTGTAGGTAGACCCCCGCTGGATAAGTTGGTAGGCCAGCCCCAAGTAGGTTGGTGGGTACCTAGCCACAGGTGGGTAGGGAAGTAGCCCCCAGTTAGATAAGCAGGCCCCAGTTAGGAAAGTTGATAGGCTACAGTTAGGTTGGTGGACCGCAGTTAGTTAGGCTGTAGGTAGGTGGTTTCCCCCAGTTGGGCAAGCTGTAGGTAGTTAGGGTCCCCTTTATATAGGCTGCAAGCAGTTAGGGACCCCCCTTTAGGTAGTATACAGGCAGTCAGGGCCCCCCTTTAGCTAGTGTGCATGAAGTCAGCCCCCCCCTCCTTTAGCTAGTGTGCAGGAAGTCAGTGCCCCCCCTTTAGCTAGTGTGCAGGAAGTCAGTGCCCCCCTTTAGCTAGTGTGCAGGAAGTCAGGCCCCCTCTTTAGCTAGTGTGCAGGAAGTCAGTGCCCCCTCTTTAGCTAGTGTGTCAGGAATTTCAGTGCCCCCTCTTTAGCTAGTGTGCAGGAAGTCAGTGCCCCCTCTTTAGCTAGTGTGCAGGAAGTCAGTGCCCCCTCTTTAGCTAGTGTGCAGGAAGTCAGGGCCCCCTTTAGCTAGTGTGCAGGTAGTCAGGGTCCCCTTTAGCTTGTAGGTAGCCAGGGCCCCCCCTTTAGGTAGCCAGGGCCCCCCATTGGGTAGTCAGGGTCCCCCTTTAGATTGTTAAAAAAAGCAAAAACCAAACAGACAGCCACTTACCTCGACCCCGGCCGCTCCCCGCCGTGACGTCACCGCGCGCCTACGCCACTAGTAGGGGCCGGCGCCTGGCAAGCTGGAGGCCTAACGCCTTCAGCCTGCCAGAGAGATCAGCGGAGTGCAGCGCTCGTGGCGCTGTGCTCCGCTGACACCGTGCAGCCCCGGGAGTCGGGGACATTAGTCCCCGACTCCCAGGCCGGTCTCTGAGCGCTCGGGACCCGGGCGTTCAGGGACCGGATGCGGTGGACGGGGAGCGGCAGCACTGCCTCCGGGGCCCCCAGCAGCTTGGGGCCCACCGGGGGATTCACCGATTTCCCCCAGCGTCCCAGTCTGAGCCTGCTAGCCACTCGGCTACGTTGTAGCTACTCACAGCTCTTACATAAACAGACCGTTGTTTGAATAGAGTGAGCACACTGTGGGGAAACGGCATGGTGATATCAAGCATGCCGAGTCGCATGATATTTAGTTCCAACAAACCATACATGCTCCTTTGTGAACACATTGAAAGCTGAAGCAGAACAAACCAGGCATGAAATGCCTTCATGGTAAAACCGCTTTAGCCATGTAGGCCATGGTAAATAAAGACTATTACCAAATACATTGTTCTAATTTTGCCTTGTTTAGGAGGTAGAGGAGATCTTATTTCCTGCCTGATTACACACGCTTCTCTAGGTTACCAACCACCTCTCTGCTGTCATGACTACAGCTACCCTGTCACCATGGTGTGGTATCTCCCTGCTGTGTGTTATTTCCAGCACAGGAGCTTGTTTATTCATGTTGCTGACAAACTTTAACACTTTAGAGCTCTGTAGCCTTCTGCTCTGTTGTTTAGACCCCTCCATTATTATTATTATTCATTTTAAAGCGCCATTAGTTTCAGGGTGCTGTACATTTTTGGAGGGGGTATGTTGATGACATATTTTGCACAAAGTGCAATGATAACCGTAAAGGACCAACGTCCATCACCAATGTCCCTCTAACAGGCTCAGCTGGGAATAGTAGAGCTGATATGCCAATCACCGATGTAGGACTGCCCGCAACCTGACCAGCAAGTGGGAGTGTGAGAACAGGCTCTGTTAAACAGCATGTTGAGAACACCCCCTTAATTAAAGGGGTTGTCCAGTAAAAAAAATTGTATACCATTGGGACCAGGGTGGTCTAAAAAAGAAAAAACCTAACACTCCGATGTTGCTCATGACAATCCACTGCTCATGACTTCTGGGTTCTCGTCTTGACACACTGGAGGGGCTCGCGCTTCAGTGTAAGTAAATGGAGCAAAAGTCTCTCCTTTGTCCTTTGTGGTGGGAGGAAAACCTAGAAGTCAAGAGGAGCAGATTGTCTGGAGCGACGGTGGCGTAGGACAGCTAGGTAAGTGTGTAGGGTTATTATATATATATATATATATATATATATATATATATATATATATATAAATATATAATATATATATTGAACCACCCTGGCCCCATTGAATATGATTTTTTTTTTTTTTTTTACTGGACAACCCCTTTAACTGCAACTTTCTGTGCATATTCATAGACACGGAGAGTTTTCCAGAGCCTCCAACAGTCCAGAAACTTTTTTTTTTTTTTTCCTGGTACAATGTTGTTGTTTAAGCTTCCCTGTTCCTGAATGTCACATTCATGAGTACAGGAAATACAGGAAACGGCTGGAAGTCTTTGGACGGGGTAAGGGTTCCACCATATCAGCATCTGCCCAGTCAAAAGCCACATTCAAGCGAATGTAAGGAAGGAAAAAAACCTCCTCTTGCATGGCTGCAGTCATGTATATGTACTTTTACTGTTTGCATGACCTTTTTTTTTGGTTTTGGATGCTTTCTTGCTTATTGAAAACACCCATGATTCATTTTAACAGTGTCATTACTTCCTGCCTGTGCTTCCATTGGCTTAACTATAGTCCTAGCAGCTGCTATAGGGCCCAGATGTTGAGGGGGCCCATCAGGGGTATAAGGCTGTGTCTCCACTGCACATGAACACAATCGTATTTTCGGCGCTTTTAGTCTGTGGGCTCTAGTCTCCACAGCTTGTCTTTTCTCCACTCGTCGTCTCGCGCCAGCGTATTAAAAACAGTTGATAATACCCGCGCTTTTAGTTTTTCTTGCCGTCTTTCCATACAATAAAATTTTAGGGCACGTAAAAAAAGGGAAAGCGACCGTGTTTTTTGTAAAAAGCGTCACAAACGCGGCCGCAACGGAAAAAAGGTCGCTTTTGGGCCATTTTGTGTCCCATCGTGGAACATACCCTTTTCAACTTCATAAGCCCCACTGCAAAATGATTAAAGGAGTTGTCTCACATAGGCTTTCACCCTACCTCAGGTGTCTGGCACCCAAAGGGTTTTTTAATTCAGGGGCGTGCTTCTTGTCTGCCTCTTTTCCCTCCTCCCCCTCCCCCCCCCCCCTTTTTCCATTTTTTATTGGCCCTATAATGCATTGGGCTCCTGTCTAACACTTTTTCCCCGTTTGAAACTTGTATACTGGGAAACGGGCACCATTTCGTAGAACGGGGGAAATACGACTCGCTGGCATCCTCTGTCCTGGCGGCATCATGCACATGGCAGTGCGGCTCCCCTGTCAAGTTGTAGCAGTTATGCAACGTTGACTCTTCCGGGAGTATGTGGTGCTTGTAACAGCTTTCTGAGATAAGAGGAACTCCTCCCATAAGATGTGGTTGAATTTTTTTTATAGCTTGTTAAAGGGACAATTCCATCAGAAATAATTTTTTTTTTCCTTAAAAACTAATATTCCTAGAAAAAAAATATTTTTTAAAGTTTTGGCAGTGTTTTTTTTTTTTTTTCCTCATTTTATTTAGCAGTCTTTTGCAATTAAAATCTTGCCCTTTTCTAGCTGTGATAGTAAAAAGATAAAACTCCCAAATGGCAGTGAAGACTAATCTCACTTCTCTGTTGGCGCCGCTTATCTGCATCCAGTCTCATTACAAATTGAAGGTTATAATATAGTGATCAGTCTGTCATTCTCCGGACAAGCCAATAAAGATTAGACTAGATCACAGGGCAATAACAAGAGTAATACATGAAAGATTAATGGGTTAATCTTTTTCTGCATGGGGGGGGCGGGGAGTGGGGGTTCCAGCTTTCTTCACACTTATCAGATCCAGCTGATAACACTTACATCCTTTAAGCTCTGTCAGCCTGGAAGAGAACTGTCGAGCAATCCTCACTGTCGTGCTAGTGGAATTTCAAGAGGGGACGTCAGAGACAAACTAGAAAAAAAATAATTATAAAAAACACCCAATTTAAAAAATTTACTTTTTTTTTTTTTTTTTTACAAGCAATATGTGACTATATGATTTAATGTTTTTCGTCAGAAAATCTATTTTACTGAACCGAAAGCGCCTTAAAGGGGTTGACTTACTACAAAGATTAGCTTTAAACATGTAGGGAACATTAAATGAAGACTTTTTCCAAATACATTGGTCTTTTGATATTACCTTGTCCAGGAGATGAGATTTTACCTGCTCTAAGTGCACACAGGTTTCTCTGGTTACCTTCCTGCTCTCCAGCTCTGTATTCCCACCTTTTCTAATTGCACTGACATGACTGCAGGAGATATAATCTATAGTGCAGAAGACTACAGAGCTCAAAGTAAACAATCAAAAGTACTTAATCTCCTTTGTTTGCTAGACTCTGTTCTCAAGCTGCTGTCTATCCTGGTGATGTCACTCTGCTCTCTGTCTAATTAGGAAGGGAAAGCAGGAAGGTAACCATAGAAAGGTTTCTAGGTACACTCAGAGCAGGTAATATCTTTTATCTTTGGAACAAGGTACCGTAATATAAAAAGACCAATATATTTGGAAAAAAAGCCTTCATTTAACGTTCCCTACATGTTTAAAGCTAATCTTTGTAGTTATACAACCCCTTTAAGTGTTCCTCCATTTCATTTTGTTCAGGGAGACCTAACCATGAACCTTACTATTTACAAACTTAGTTTCACAACCAGAGGTACTAGATCATTTTCATTAAATTTTTGGCAAAATGCACAAGCTTCCATGTCATAACGGCTTATTCAGAGATGTCTGTATGCAGCGTGGATGTGTGTTGGTCTCTTCACATTTTCTTATTCTGTATCGGGATAGCGTGTTATTAGAACATCGTTTTCAATGTTTGGCAAAACTTAGGGCCACATGTATGAAAACGGTCTAGGTCTAATATTCACTTTGTTGCTCATAGCAACCAATCAGAGCGCCCCTTTCATTTTTCCAGAGCACTATATGAAATGAGAGGAATGCGCTGATTGGTTGCTATGGGCAACAAGGTGAAGTTTAGACCTAGACAGTTTTCATACATGTGACCCTAAGGCCATGTTCACACGGCTTATTCTGGGACGTAATTTAGTCCGTAATTACGCGCCGAAGTGCGCCAATTACGGGCTGAATCCTTTCCCAGTAACTACGGTAATGCACAGTTTCATAGAGAACTATGCATTACGTCTCCTCTCCCTGCTCGGCGAATACGCCGAGGGGGGAGATAATTGACAGTCACTTTCTAGCGGCGTATACGCGCCGCTAGCAATGACTGTCTATGGGCCGGCGAAGTGCCGGCCCCCCGCTTGCTCCCCCGCACCCGCCCCCGGCCACACCGCGTAATTGCGGGGCGGAAAAAAGCCCCGCAGTTAAGCCGTGTGGACATAGCCTTAGGCTATGTTCACGCGGCTTATTTTGGGACGGCTTTCAGTCCGTAATTTGCGCCGAACTGCACGAATTACGGCTGAAATTCGTCCCATTCGTTATGATAATCCACAGTTCTCATAGAGAACTATGGATCATGTCTTCTCTCCACACTCGCACAATACGGTGAGCAGGGAGAGAAGTGACATGCTACTTATTCACGGCGTATCCACGCCGTGGATAATGCAGGTCTGTGGGGCCGGCGGGCTGCTGGCCCCCCTGCCCCGCTCCCACCCCGCCCCCGTCCACACGGCGTAATTGCGGGGCGAAATACTCCCGCAATTAAGCCGTGTGAACATAGCCTAAGGCTGTGTTCACACGGCTTATTTGTCCGCAGATTGGCGCCGGACTCCGCGCCGGATTTGCGCTGCAGTACGGCGCCAATCCATCTGAGTAATTACGGTAATCCACTGCTCTCATAGAGAACTATGGATTCCGTCGCTCCTCCCCACTCGGCGAATCCGCCGGGCGGGGAGAAAGTGACATGCACATTATTTACGGCGCGGACGCGCTGTTGATAATGCATTGTCTATGGGGCCGGCGGGCTGCTCCCCCGCCGCGCTCCCGCCCCGCCCGCGTCCCGCCCCTTATTCACGCCGGAATTGCGAGCGCAATCCAGCTCGCAAATCCGGCGTGAACAAGCCGTGTGAACATAGCCTAAGTGTCATGACAGCTATATGACCATGGTTGCTCGCTGTTTGTATTTCTTGTATTTTATGTTTTTGACTACTTTTGTTTTATTCTTTTTCTCTTTATAATTACATAAATAAAACCTTTTAAAAAAAAAAAAAAAGGTTGCATCACCTTGTAGTACATGCAAAAAATGAAAATTTCCGTCTAATTAGTACAAAACTATACAGAGAAATAAGCCTGTGAATGTGTATGTATGAAGTAGACTTGGGCTATGTTCACATGGCATATAGTGCTACATGTCTGCTGTTTGAAAGTACCTGCCGGCCAGCGCGTACTCCCCGCAGCGCTCCCATTGACCATCTGAAAATCAATGAGTGCTTCATAGTGAGTGGGGCGTACTTCGGCTGTTTTGCAGCACAATTATGCCTCACAAATACGCTGTGTAAACATATCCTGACAGAGGTAAGTGCCCCATACACTAGAATATACACTGATATAGCCAGGTGCAGGAGTCCATATACATACAATAGAGAATATATTTCCCTTCGCTCAGCATCTTGCCTTCCATCTTACAGGACATTTAAAGGGAGTATCTACTTGTAAAGAATTAAGCTAAATTGGGGCCTGGGTGGGCAAAAAATAGCTGCCCCCGCCGCTCTGGAGCTTTCCATTGATCAGCCCCTCTTCACTCCAGGGTTCTTGTCCTGACACACAGGAGAGGTTTGTGCTCTATTGTCAGTAAATAGGGCAAGAGCGTGGCAGTGATCTGTGCCCCCTGCCAGTCTATACATGTGATTTGCTTTCATTCTTGCAGTCCTTTGCCCGCTGCCAACACTGATGTCCTGTACAGACAGCAGAGCACTGATTATACTGGGGAACACTCATTTTGGTGCTTTAAAAATTGAAACTGTTTTGAGTATGTTTCGGGCCCTGATTCCTAAAATGGCCCCTATTTTCCCCTGTTAGCTCTAGTTTTGGAGATCCAGCATTGCCACCAAGTATAGGATGCTGAAAGTGGTGGTCGCTCAATATTGTACTAAAGAAATGGTGGAAATTCATGAGAAAAGAACCTTAAGGCCATGTTCACACGACTTATTTTGCAACGGATTTGCAGCCGTATTTACGGCCGCAAATCCGTTGTGAAATCCGTTACAAACAAGTAACTGGCCGTTTTACATTGATTTTAATGGGAAATACGTGTCGTCGTTCAGACGACACTTATTTCCTTTCCGGAGTGCGGCCGCGTCTTGCAGCGGCAACACGGCCGGAAAAACAATGTGCATGTGAATTATTTCCGGACGGATTCACCACCTATAATAAATGGGGATGGTGAATCCGTCGCGAAATCAGTTCCAAATATATGCCACACTTAGTGGCTCTTATTTGAAACTGATTTTCACCTGATTTCAGAACGTATTTACGATCGGCAATCCGATGCAAATACGTTCTGAAATAAGCCGTGTGAACATGGCCTTAGGGTATGTTCACACGGCGTATTGGGGCACGTACCGTACACTGCAAAATGTCGGGTGTTTTAGGCCATGTTCACACGGCTTAAAATGGGACGTATTTCAGTCCGTAATTACGCGCTGTACTGCGCGAATTACGGCTGGAATACGTCCCAGTCATTACGGTAATCCACAGCTCTCATAGAGAACTATGGATTACGTCTCCTCTCCCTGTTCAGGGAATCCGCTGCGGGGGGAGATAAGTGACAGGTCATTTACTAGCAGCGTATACGCTGGTAATGAATGTCTATGGGCTCCCCACTCCCGCCGCCACGGCGTAATTGCGGGGTTGTAATTACGCCCCGCAAATAAGCCGTGTGAACATAGCCTTAGGCCTCATTCACACGGCTTATTTGTCCGCGGATTAGCGCCATACTCCGCGCCGGATTTGCGCTGCAGTATGGCGCCAATCCGTCGGAGTAATTACGGTAATCCATTGCTCTCATAGAGAACAGTGGATTCCGTCGCTCCTCCCCGCTCAGCGAATATGCCGAGGGGGGAGAAAGTGACACGCGCCGTAGATAATGACAGTCTATGGGGCCGGGGAGCGGCGCCCCCGTCCCGCCCCTTATTCACGCCGGATTTGTGAGCGCAATCCGGCTCACAAACCCGCCGTGAATAAGCCGTGTGACCACGGCCTTAGAAGTACGCGCTGGTCAGCACATACTTCCAAAGGGGGGGGGTGGCGGCCCCATTCACTCCCTTCCACCCATTATCCATAGTGCGTAAGCACCGTGAAGAAGTGACGCACGTTTTGTACACTGGGGGAGACGGACATAATTCATAGGTCTCTGAGAGCTATGAATTACTGTAAGGCTATGTTCACATGGCATAAGTGAGGCGCACATTTCGCCGTGTATTTGTGCTTCATATGCGCTAACATGCGCGCCGCAATTACGGAGGATTACGCCTGCTCTCCCCGCTCGTACAATACAATCGTAGGTAATTGATCTATGGGGCCGGCGGGCTGCTGGCCCCCCCGCGTCACAGGAGTACGTGCTGATGAGCGCGAGCTCCCGAAACACATGATGTACTGTACACACCGCAATACGTTGTGTGAACATAAGGGCCGTTCACACGGCTTATTTTGCCGTGGATTGGCGCCGTACTGCGCGCCGGATTTGCGCTGCAGTACGGCGTCAATCCGTCACAGTAATTACGGTAATCCACTGCTCTCGTAGAGAACAGTGGATTCCGTCGCTCCCCACCGCTCGCTCGGTGTGACATGCACATTATCCAGGCGCAATATGCGCCGTGGATAATGCAAGTCTATGGGGCCGGCGAGCAGATCCCCCGCCCCTTCAAGCCGGAATTGCGAGCGCAATCCGGCTCGCAATTACGGATTGAATAAGGCGTGTGAACCAGGGCTAATTGCGTGGCACATTTTGGGTGTATTGAAGCAAAATGTGCCCCACAATTACCCCGTGTGAACATATCCTTAAAGAACACATGCAAACAAAAACGTGAATGTGCAGGAGCAAATCCCATCCTATTCATCTGCACTACAGATTTAAACACAAGTTTATCCCAAAAACAATCATGTAATCAGCATCTCATACACTAGAGCTGCTGCAACAGCATGGAGGGGATTCCTGGACTCGGATACCGGGAATAAGATCACAAGTTCTAGGCAGCACCATGTTTTGTCCCCAGTGTTCTATCATACAGAGTGCGCGTGTATTATGTGCAATACTGCGGGCATCGGTGAGGGCTGCGCCTCTACACGTGTCTGCGCGGTAGCTGGCCCCTCCCATGGGCGGGGCGTCCCGGCTCAGAGGCGGCTCAGGACATACGGGCGCTGTGGGGCGATGCTGCAGGCTGATCCGTGTGCGGCGCCGGCAGAGCCACCTCCCGCCGCGGCCATGGCGGAGTCCCCCCGGGAGCTCACCCAGAACCCGCTCAAGAAGATCTGGGTGCCCTACAACAACGGGCGCCCCGTGCAGCACAGCGCGCAGAGGAGAGGAAAACTGGCCGGGGGGCGGTGGGGGGGCCCTGGGGAGGGGTGGGGGCCCAACCTGTGGGGGGGTTTGCGGCGCTGTGCCCTGGGGTGGATCACCTGGCCTGGGGACTGGAGGGCGCTGTGCCCTGGGTGACACCTGGATGGAGGGCGCTGTGCCCTGGGGGGCATCCTCTGCGAGCGCTGTGCCCTGGGGGGCATCCTCTGCGAGCGCTGTGCCCTGGGGGGCACCTGGGTGGAGGGCGCTGTGCCCTGGGTGACACCTGGATGGAGGGCGCTGTGCCCTGGGTGGACACTCTGGCTGGCCTTAACCTGGTGGCATTTTCCCCTTAACATCTGTTGAGTTGATGGGCTGTCCGGGTCACTGGATCACAGTCGGGTTAAATTGTGGGATTGTTAAAGTTGTGGGCATCAGGATCTGCTGGCACATACTCATTGGATGGGGATCTAATAGATTGATGGGCACCAGAATCTGCTGGCACATGCTAGATTGGGATCTGCTGAACTGATGGGTATCTGGTTCTGCTGACACACTCCTGAGGATATCTGATGAAGTGACGGGCATTAGCTTGCAGGCATTAACTGATTAGATTGGGTCTAAAGAATCAATGGGCATCAGGATCTGCTGTCACATACTAGATCTGATGGGCATAGGTGTCTGAAGTGCTGGGCATCAGTCTGACAGATGATGGGATTTGCTGAGTTGACTGGCATCAGTCCGCTGGAACACCCTCATTAGATTGCGGTCTGAAGTGATGGGCATCAGGGTCTGCTGTCGCACTCATTGGATCTGGGTCTGTGACGTTATGGGCATCAGTGCTGGCGCATACTCATTAGATTGGGATCTGATTAATGGGCATCAGGATCTGCTGGCACATAGTTTATTGGCATCTGCTGAACTGATGGGTCTGGTGGTCTGATGAAGGGACGGGCATCAGTCTGCTAGGACATTTTCATTAGATCAAGGTGTGATGAAGGGACGGGCATCAGTCTGCTAGGACATTTTCATTAGATCGAGGTGTGATGAAGGGATGGGCATCAGTCTGGCAGCATATATTGACCAGAATAGGATCTGCTGAGTTGATGGGCATCAGTACTGGCACAATCAGATTGGAAACTGATACATTGAGGGGCATCAGTCTGGTGGCACACATTCATTAGATTGTGGTCTGATGAAGTGATTGGGATCTAATAGATTAATGGGCACCGCTGTACGGATAGCTATCGGGTTCTACTGACACACTCCTGAAAATACCTGTTGAAGTGCTGGGCATCAGGATCTGCTGTCACATACTAGATCTGCTGAACTGATGGGTATAGAGGTCTGATGAAGTGACGGACGTCAGTCTGGTGGCACACAGACCCCGGTGTGATGAGGTGCTGGGCATCAGTGTGGCAGCATATATTGCCCATAATGGGATCTGCTGAGTTGACGGACATCAGTCTGCTTTCGCACTCCTTAGATCTGGGTCTGTGATGTAATGGGCATCAGTGCTGGTAAATACTCATTAGATTGGGATTTGATTATTGGGCATCAGGATCTGCTGGCACCTACTAGATTGGCATCTGCTGAACTGATGGGTATGGGGGTCTGATGAAGGGATGGGCATCAGTCTGGCGGCATATATTTACCAGAATGGGATCTGCTGAGTTGATGGCATCGGTACTGGCGCACTTATTAGATTGGGGGCTGATTACTTAATGGGCATCAGTGCTGGCACACACTTGTTCGATCGGGGATTGATGAAGTGATGGGCATCAGTGTGCTGGCACATATTAGATTGGGGTCTGCTGAGTTGATGGGCATCAGTCTGGTGGCACACGCTCAGATTGGGGCTTGATAAGTTGATGGGTATTGGTGCTGGCAGGCACACACATTAGATCGGGGGTTGGTGGAGTGATGGGCATCAGGGTCTACTTGCATGTACTCCTTAGATGTTGTCTGTATGTTATACCAGTTCCCTGGTTGGTAAGGTGTAGAACACTTTACTGAAGTGGCACCTCTGGCGTTTCCAGGCAGACCCTAGATCTACACCTCCAGTTCACATATGACTGGCATAATAACTCTGCCCCTGTCCAGTGCCCATTCAGAGCATTGGCCCAGTAACTCCAGGTGTCTGTGCTGAGGTGGTGCAGTCAGGCTTATGTATCTAGTGTTCTAGTGCACTGCCCACACTGGTAAGTGGCATCCTGGTGCATGTGCCATGAGGTCTGTAGAGCTTGGCACCTTCAGACTGTTTGCCATGATCACCCAGTGTGGTGCCTGCTGATCAGAGCATGGGTGTACGGCTCTGTGCCCATGTATCAGCCTGGTGACGCAGTATCTGAGGGTTTTGGGGAGGGGGGCTGCTGGTGTCAGGCACTGCAGTAGGACGGCTGCATCTTCTAAACTGCAGCCACATCTTCAGCGTTTCTTCCTCAATAATCAATCCTGTCTATAAATAACAAGGACTTGGCCAATTTACCCCCTGGCAGAACTTCTCGTCCCCCGTCAGCAGGTTTGCTGCTTGCTCCCTGGTTGTGTGGTCTCTGCTCTGCAGTGGAGGAGACGCTGCCCGTGCAGCACCCTGCTCCGCGCTCCACCCATGGTGCTGGAGATGAGCCGTCTTCTCTGCAGTAACAGGGTAATAGCCAGGATTACTGTGCACTCATGTCTGTGACCTGTGGTGCCCATGCCAGGCTCACACCATGCCAGCTGCAATGTGAAATCTGGGTTATTGATCATTTTCGCCCCCAAAAGGAGATGACTTGATCCCGGAGTGGAGGTGCGGTGTCAGCATGTGTGCAGTGTATGACAGAGGAATGGAGAAGCGCATGACAACTGGATGACGGAAAAAGTGCTGTCATATATGTCTCTAGCATATCCACAGGATGGGCCATACATGTGGGGTGGGTGCAGATCTCTGGACCCTCATCTGTTGGGAGAATGGGGGTCCTATGGTCTACAGAGACGGTGCCCCCCATAACCTTCAATGAAGAAGTTGACCAGTGCTATAGTATCCTCTGCTTAAAGGATTTGTCTTGCTACAAGGATTAGCTTTCAACATGTAAGGAACAGTAAAAGACTTTTTCCAAATAGATTGCTCTGTTTATTTTTTGTTGTTGAGGAGATAAGTGGTTTTATCAGCTTTGAGTGCACTCGGGTTTCTCTAGGTTACTACCCTGCTCTCCATCTTATCTGATAGTGGGGATGATAACATCACATAGGTTGCACACAGAACTGCCAGCAGATTGAGCGTTATCTGATCTAACAAACAAAGGAGACTACTTTTGTTTACTTTAGCTCTCAAGCTTCTCTGCACTTTAGATAAACATCTCCTGCTCTCATGTCAGAGTAATTAGCAGACCTATGAATACAGAGCTGATATGCAAATTACCCAGTGCCTGACCAGGAAGAGGGAGGATGCATGAATGAGAGCTGGTTTTGGCTCTGTGAAACACTGTGGTGAGACCACCCCTTTAACCTCTTAGTGCACAAGGATCTACCTGTATATTCAGACTGCGCTAAGGGACTATGGAGCAGGCTCCATATTTGGCGGGTGCCAGCTGTTGGTTACAACCAGGATCCAACACTAGCGGCCAGGAGATGGCTCTGATCCAGGCAATTTAGATGCCGTGGTATACACAACCGCAGCATCTAAAAGATTTGAAAATGGGGCCGCGGCGGTGCATTGTGGCCCTCTACCCCCTATAACTAGATCATGGGGTGTCATGATAGTTGGAGGCCGAATTAAAGGGGTTTTGCCACGATGTAATGTTGACGTGGGATCCTCCAAAATGGGTATTTAATCACTTTTCTAAATATATGTGATCACAAAAAGTGAAGCCTGTGAGATCTACAGCATTGCTTGGTCCCCCTTAGTTACCTGAAAGTTTACATTCGACACGACCAGCAGCTGACATGAGCTGATTTGGCCGCGCTTGCATGTTTGCACTTCTTATCGGATGACAGGGAAAATGAATGAGCTTTCAAGGGACTGGGGGAGAAAGTGCAGTGTATGAGCCTGTGTCTGCTGTATAGAGAATCAACTGTTGTAATGTTATTATTTGAGTAAACTTTTGAGATGCTCCCTTCTTCCTCACTCTTGCTCACCCCTGCAGCGTTCATGACTCAGCATGATTTGTTTATATTCTCCCCTCAGCTGATAAGGAGGTAAGGAACTCACTTCGTGGCAAAACCCCTTTAAGTCCATCAGGCCTGTCATGAATGTACTACTATTACACCCTGCAACAGATGGTATAATAGGAGATGAATGAAATGCCTATGTACTGCAGTGTATAGTACAAGCGATCAAGCAGTGTCATGTTTAACTCCCCTATGGGACTAAATGATGTTTTAAAAAAAAAAAAGTTTTGAAAAATTTAATTAAAAAAAAATAAATAAAAAATACTAACAATTCCCAAACCTCCATATATATTTAACCCCCTTGACAGCTGCCCATTGTCTTTTGATGGTAGGTGTTGCAGGTCGTTTGTCTGCAGTGACATAACTGCAGACCGGAGGGTTAACGGCTCCATTTCTTATAGCAGTGTCTGTAAGCATCAGGGAGCAGAGGAAACCTCTGATCTCTGGGGGCTTAACACTTTGATTGCCGCAGTCTGTAACCACATAATAATCAAAGGGCATTTCCCTGCTCCATCGGGTGATTGCGACTCCCAGTGACCCGATGGAGTCCGGGGAATGTCTGTACAGCGAGCCCGGTGACCTAGAGTAGCCTCAGGGCTGTCAGTATAGCAAGACTGCAGTCAGGGCAGACTGTGTTGCTGTCCTGACTACAACATGTGTCATATTAACACAGAAGGTAATTTATTAGCATGCATAAATATGCTAATACATTACTAAGTGTAAAATAAATAAATAAAGTGTTAATTATCCCTTAATGGGATTAAAAAGTGTGTAAAAAATATTTGCTAAAAAAGTTATTGTGCATACATTACACAAAAAAACAAACCTATACACATTAGGTATCTACACGTCCGTAATAACTTGTACCGGTTGTGAAATGTGGATTGTGTAGAAAAGAGAGGCAGAAAAACACTTTTTTTTTTTTTTCTTTTTTTTTTCAAGCTTTTAAAAAAAAATAAAAAATTCTACAGTAATTTGTAAACTTAAAGGGGTTGTCTCGCTACAAAGAATAGCTTTCAAATTGTAGGGAACACAAAATAGACATTTTCCAAATATATTGCTTTGTTCCTCTGTTTTCCCTAAGGAGATACAAGTGAATTTATGACCTCCCTGGCTATTTGGCCTCGTTCACACGGCTTATTTGGGCACGGATTGGCGCCGTACTCCGCGCCGGATTTGCGCTTCAGTACGGCGCCAATCCGTCCCTGTCATTACGGTAATCCACTGCTCTCATAGAGAACAGTGGATTCCGTCGCTCCTCCCCTCGGCGAATCCGCCCGCGGGGGGAGAGAAAGTGACATGCACATTATTTACGGCGGTACGCGCCGTAAAAAAATGCTTGTCTATGGGGCCGGGGAGCAGCGCCCCGCTGCGCTCCGGCCCGTCCCGCCCCTTATTTCACGGCGGTTTGTGAGCTCAATACGGCTCACAAATCCGTCGGGAATAAGCCGTGTGAACACGGCCTTTCAGTTCCCTCAGTAACTGACCTGTAAACAATTCTCCCCCTGCTGTTAGTTCAATGAGATAACAGTGAGTGATGTCATCACACAGGTCTTGGCAGTGTCAGGTGCTGCTCAGCAGTAAAAAGCTTGATTTATGTAAAATAAACAGAACTGTAATTAGGGCTTTTGTTTTGGGGATCAGATAAGAAGTCCTGGGTTTGTTGTTTGAGAAGCTAATCTGATCTAATTAGCATCTGAAAGCACAGCAGGGCACTGGAGCTGTATGCAATGGGGTCAGTCTGAACCAGGAAGTGACAGAGTATTTCATTCATGCATTCTCTGAAACTCTGAAGGGAGACAACTCCTTTAAACTATACCCCCCAAAATGACAATTTCTCCCACATAAAACAGGTCCTTATTCAACTGCATCACTTAAAAAAAAAAATGGTATCTCTGAGTCTGTAAAAGTCCAATCTAATACAACATCATGTTGTTCATCCTGCATAGTGAACTTTTTTTTTTTTTAATAAAGACAGAGGTTTTTTGTATTTTTTGTCATTCTGCCTCCCAGAAAAAAATTAAATAGAAAATGATCAAAAAGTCGCATACACTCCAAATTGGGGGCTAAACTGGACCATTACACAGCTCTAACAGAATAAAAAAGTAGGGATGCAAAGTGATTTTCTTAAGATTTTTATTTAGAAGTCATAAAACCTAATGAAAACTATATAAATCTGGTATCTGTAGAATAGTACTGACTCTGGGAATTTAAATTTTTTTTTTTACTTGATTAACTCAACAATTATTTTTGGAGAAGGTGTTAAAAAATATATATATATATATATATATATTTTTTATTCCCTCCACTCCCACCCCACAGGTTTGTGTGTGTTTTAATTTCTGCTTCCCAAGACATTTTATGGTGCATTAGATAATAAAACATGTCCTGAAAAAAAGCCCTGAGGCGACTGGGTAAATGGAGACATAAAAAAGTTATGGCTCTTTGCAGCCGAGGAAACAACTGAAAATGGGCCGGTCTGTAAGGCTCTGTCTACACTGCACAGAAAAACGTCAGTTTTTTCAGCGTTTTTTGTTTTCTAAAAACGCTGGAAAAACGACTGTAATCATCTCCCATAGACTCTAATGTAAAACCCTCCCGCTGTCTACACTGAGCTTCTTTTTTCTGCTCGTTTTTTTTACTGGACGTATTTTGCAACATGTTCTAAAAAACGCCAGAGCCGGGCAGAAAATTTACTACAGGAGTCTATGTAAAGCGCGGGACGTCTTTTGGCGCTTTTTTTGCGCGTTTTCTCTGCGTTTTTTGCCCCGATTTTTCAATGAAAACCCTCCCAGAGACACAAATCCCACCTATAATGGGTGTAAGAAAGGTTAATCCTTATCAAATCTGCATACAAGTGTCTGATGTGTCCTTGTCTGTACCTTTTGTAATAAAATGATCATGCTTTGGTCGCTAACGATTTTTGCGCAATTCATATTTTTTTCGCTAAAAATACGTTTTTTTACAGATTTTGGCATCAGAATCAGGTTTTTTTTTTACAGATTTTGATGCTAAAATCCTTTTCTAAACATATTTTGGCGCTAATAACGTTATCTCGCCTCTGACGCAAAAAATACGTTTTTTTACGGATTTTGGCGCAAGAATCCGTTTTTTTTTACATTTTTTGGCACTACAATAATTGTTTTTAACGATTTTGGCGCTAATAAAGTGATCTCACTTCTAACACTAAAAATATTTTTTTTTACGGAATTTGGCGCAATAATGCGTTTTTGGGGATTTTGGCGCTAAAATCCTTTTCTTTACAGATTTTGATGCTAATACAGTTATCTTGCTGTATGCAAAGATAATGTGGGTTTTTGTGGATTTTGGTGCAAGAATCTGGTGCAAAATTTAATAAAGTAGTAGCACGCAGCAGCACACAAAGGATAATGTGCTCACAATGGCTACAGTGATCTAAAGGAAGTGACTACTTAACATGTTAACTCCACCTGTAGGGTGTAGTTACATCCAATGGCTTAATTTGTGCATACATTAAAAAGCAGAGCAAAAACGCTCCAAAAAAACGCTCCAAAAAACGAAAAACGCGCCAAAAACGGCCGTTTTTTCAGCTGCTTTTGACAGGCAGTGGACAGAAAACTCAGTTTCATGAACGTTTTTAGTAATTCGTTTTCGGGTCGTTTTTTGTCCACTGCAGTGTAGACATAGCCTAAGGAGTTAAAGCCTTTGTTACAAGTTACGTTATGACAGAAAGTTGCAGCAACGATTCCCCAAGTTTTTTTTAAGTTGTATTGCATCTTGTACAGTTGCTTTTGTGTTTACAGTCAAACTCTAAGGCAGGGGTGTCAAACTGCGGCCCTCCAGCTGTTGGGAAACTACAACTCCCATCATGCCCACTGTTGTAGACCATATAAATGCATGATGGGAGTTGTAGTTTCCCAACAGCTGGAGGGCCGCAGTTTGACACCTGTGCTCTAAGGCTATGTCCACACTGCACAGGATGACGATCGTATCTCCGGCGCTTTTCGTTTTTTAAAAGCGCCGGAGATACGATCGTCAGTGTGGTGCCATAGTCGGCCATAGAACAGACGAGTTGCTGTCTACACAGCTCGTCTTTTCTCTGCCCGTCTTTCGGCAGCGGCGTATTATACAACATGTTGTATAATACGCCGATGCTTCTCGTCTTCTTGACGTCTTCCCATACAATGCTATTGTATGGGGGACGTCGGGAAAACGAGAAGCGGCCGCGGCTTTTGCACAAAGCGTGACAAAAGCCGCGGTCCTGCATCAGAGAGAGAACGGCCTCTTTTGGGGCCGTTTTTTCTCTGAAGCAGTGTAGACATAGCCTTAGGGCTTGTTCACATGACGTTCTGGATCCGTTTTGGATGCGTTTTACGGATCCGTTTTTAACCTGCGAAAACTGGATGCAAACTGCATCCAAATAGCGGATCCAGAAAACGCAACAGCTGATCCTTTTTTGGATGCGTTTTGCATGCGTTTTACGGATCCGTTTTTTCAATGCTTTATTTAAATCAACCTATCAAACTGCAATTTAAATATAATATAACCTATCAATGACCAAGAAAAAACTATTTTTTTACCTAGTGTCAATCAACGGTACATACACCTATGATTTTAGAACCTGTCCCCCCCCCCTATTTTTTTTTAAATCAACCAATAGTTTTCAAACCAACCCCATATAAATTAATTAATAACAATCATTTATAAACGAAATAATTTATAAACTAAATATTTATAAACTAAATATATATTTAGTGTATATATATATATTTATATACATATACATTTATATACTATTATATACATTTGTATTATATACATTTATATTATATATAAATTCTATACAAAAGTGTGTGTGTATGTATGTGTGTGTGTATATATATATATATATATATATATATATATATATCTATATATATATATATAACACTATTATATACATTTATATAAATATATATTTATATACATTTATAAACCTAAATATACCCAGAGATGATAATCAAATTTTATATTTAATTTAAATCCAATGCGTTTTCGGATGCGTTTTTGGCATCAAAAGCGGATCCAAAACGCACCCAAATGTATGCTGCGCTTTTGGATCAGCTTTCGGGGTGCCAAAAGCGCACTCCATTATTTCCTATGGGGATTTCTCTTGAAATCAATTCTTAAAACGGATCCGAAAAGCGCATCGGCGATCACTCATGTGAACAGCGATGCGCTTTTGCCATTGAAAGCAATGTTCATCACAGTGACAATTGTTAGATCCATTTTGCGGATCCGTAAAACGGATCACAAAAACGTTGTGTGAACAAGCCCTAAGGGTATGTTCACACGGCGTCTTGTGTCCGTGTGGACATATGCTTTTGTGATGCGTGTCTGGGTCCATCTGAACGGACCCAGACATGCATCTAACAATTATCAGTGTGTTTAATACTGCCGGCAATGAGAGACACGCAGTGGCGTTCACATGAGTGATCGCTGCTGCGTGTTTGCAATGCGTCTGTCGGGTCTGTCTTTCGGATCCGCTCCAAGAAATGAGATGTCGATTCTTGGAGCGGACCCAAAAATCGGATCAGACAGACGCAATGCAAACACGAATCGGCGATCACTCATGTGAACGCCACTGTGTGTCTCTCATTGCCGTTCAGACGGACCCAGACATGCATCACAAAAGCGCATGTTCACACGGACACAAGACGCCATGTGAACATACCCTCACTGATAATATTGGGTTCTGCTCATACACAGCAGAAATTTCTGTCCCATTCCTCTGATTATGTGCTTGTCCCCACAGCACAGGTTTTCAGTCCGTTTTACAGATGGTTTTCAGATGTGAAAACTGTGTGTAAACAGACTGTCAACCTTTTACATTGATTTAAATAGAAAATCTGTGTAGTATTCCCCACTGCACGGATTTTTTGCGGACGGTTTTTTACACCGACGGCGGTCCGAAAAACTTAAACTGTTCATTCTTCTTCCCAGTTTTCAGGCAGAACATGGACATGTGGGTGCGAAAGGGGAATATGCAAACCGCGGACAAAAGCCGCCCCCCTCTGTGCCAAGAAAAGACACATTACTGGTTGGAAATTCCGACCGCTATTTTGTCTTTGCCGTGTGAACGCACTGTAAAGCTATGTTCACACGGCTAAGTTTGGGCCGTATTTTGGTCCGTAATTACGCGCCAAAGTGCGCAAATTACGGGCTGAAAACGGCCCAGTCATTACGGTAATCCACAGTTCTCATAGAGAACTATGGATTAAGTCTCCTCTCCCCGCCCGGCGAAGCCGCCGGGCGGGGAGATAATTGACATGTAAATTACTAGCGGCGTATACGCGCCGCTGGCAATTCAAGTCTATGGGCCGGCGAAGTGCCGGCCCCCTGCTCACTCCCCCGCTCCCGCCCCCGGTCACACGGCGTAAGTGCGGGGCGTAATTACATCCTGCAAATACACCGTGTGAACATAGCCTAAGGCTTGCAGAAAGCCTCCGGATATTCCAAAGTACCGTTATTTTCAGAAGAGTTTTTGTATTTCCTGCAGCTCTGTGGCAGATGCGATTACAGCAGTAGTGCTTCCGGGTACTTGGACTACACATGGTCTTGTAATACTGTCAGTATGGCGTTTGCTAACGGGTCAACAGTCAGGATTTTTATTTCTCTGTACCGACCACCATGTTGTCTGCGGCTCCTGTGACCATAGAGGTCTGTCAATGAAAAGCAGGCAGCAGACATCTGACAGATCCGATGTTCTCTCTGTTATCCGACCACCATGGTATCTTTGCTGTCTGCAAGCTGTGGGTAAAAGGGCTTAACTATCTGCTTGTGTGCGGCTATATAGCTATGTACATCTACATACCGTTAAAGGGGTGTTTCTACCATAGATTTTACTTGCTATCAAACTCTGCTCAGTGCAGATCTCGCCTCCGGGACCCGCACCTGTCTCAGGAATGGAAAGGATCGTCTTGGAATGGAGAACCAGTCTTGCTTGTGCTTGATTCTCTATTAAAGGGGTTTTGCCACGATGTAATGTTGACGTGGGATCCTCCAAAATGGGTATTTAATCACTTTTTTAAATATATGTGGTTACAAAATTTGCAGTCTGAGAGAGCTACAGGCTGCCTTATTTGCCCTTAATTACTTTAAAGCTTCTATTAGATACGACCTGACGAGCTGCTGGCCGGGCTTGCACAGAGAACACTTCTTATCTGATGAAAGGGAGCTGAAGAAGCTTTCAAGGCACCGGGTAGAAATATGTTGTGTTTTGTATACAGAATCCACTAGTTGTAGTTTGATTATTTGAGTGAACATTTCACACGATCCCTTATGCATGGCTCTGTGCTCTGGCTGTGTCTCTCGCTCTCTCAGCTCAGCGTGGCTTGTTTACAATTGCTTCTTAGAAGATAAGGCACGTCCTGGCAAAACCCCTTTAAGCTCTATAGGAGTTCCGAGTAATGATGAACATGGTGCTCTCCTGTACTCAGAATTCCCATAGACCACAATGCGGAGTGGTCCATTCTGAGACCATGCTTTTCAGGGGCCCAATTCTGAGTTGTGCGTCCCAGAGGTTGAACCCACACCTATTAGACTTTGATGGCATATGAACAGGATTTGCCATCAAAGTCTATGGTGTGACTACCCCTTAAAACCACATCATTGTATCTTAAGTCTTTGTAAATTTACTTCATGGCACTGGCGGAGTGTGATATGTCACGGGTGCCCGTTACTAGGTCACATCTCCAGACATTTGAGAACTGTCTGTAAACCGACCGTCAACCTTTTACATTGACTTGAATAGCAAATGCGTACAGCTGTCCAGACTCCACGGATTTTCCATTGGACTGTTTTTGACAGCGCCGGCGTTCCTAAAATCACAATTCTGGAGCATCTTCTCTTCTAATTCTGTCCTGTACTGAATCAGTCAGATGGGTGTTGCCATTTGGGGGTGTTTCCTTGCAAAGTCTGACATTGTCCAATCAGTTCTGATAGCCAGTGAGTGCAGGGACACACCCCTTGGAAACTAGGAATGACAACACCCAGCTGACTGATTCAGTAATAAATTTCAAGGAGGATTAACAGAGGAACAGCACATATATATATATATATATATATAATATATTATATATATATATTTATATTATATAGATATAATATATAATATATAATATTATTATAATTTATTATATCTCAAATCGCCTATTTAAAGAGGACCTGTCACATAGTTTTTGCTCCCCTGGCTGAGGGCAGAACAAGCTAGTGTCAGACCTGCTGTTTCCAGCACTGTGTCCCTTATTCTGTAAGATGCTGGAGTTTTCGTGTATTTAATGCTCAAATCTGCAGTTTGCAGCCAGAAGAGTCATTCGAAGAGTCCTTCAGAGAGTCAGTTTTTTTCATACTCAGCCAATCGGAGGCTAGCCCCGCCCACCTCAACTGACAAACCTATTACTTTGAATAGGTGGAAACATGTGAATAACTGTCAGTGGGTGGGGCTAGCCTTCGGTGGGCGGGGCTAACACCTGCTCATGAATAAGATTTAAGGGGTAAATGCTCTAAAACTGCAGCATCTTACAGAATAAGGGACACAGTGCTGGAAACAGCAGGTCTGACACTAGCTTGTGCTGCCCTCAGCAAGGGGGGCATAACCTGTGTGACAGGTTCTCTTTAATGGAGGTCATGGTTACACAGGAGGGTCTGACCTGGCTGTTCTACCGCAATTGCTGTCTATGATGGCAGAATACAGTTTTGTAGTTAATGTACGTTTTTGCACGAGCCGTGTTTGTGCACAATTTAGATATTTTCTTTTCCCTTTAGGCTCGTTGTCTGGTTAGCTGGAGGGGCCTAGCTTTTTAATTTGAGTCAGAAAGTGGCCTAAATTATAGCTGATATCTATGGTAGCTTATAACTGCCATTCATTTTGGGCCCGCAGACTGCTAAACGATAAGCCAAGTGTATTGAGAGACATGCGCATTTTAATAGATAGGGTGCATCTTCATTAAGGGGTTGCCCATGTCTATTAAATTAAAGAAAAAAAAAATTATACTCGCCTTCCCCCGATGATTGGTTCCTGCACTGCGTCTCTCCGGTATTCTGTTTATAGCCTGCTACTTCTGAATGGGGATGTCGCACAATGAGTGACTACAGCAGTCTTTTGTCTCTGAATAACATCACCGCTGGAGCCCCCAATTGCCTGTACTTTCAAGGTGATGTCCTCATTCAGAAGTACAAGAAAAAAAAAACACAAGACCGGAGATGGGGCACTGGAACTGGGAGCAGGTGAGTGTCATTTATTTAATGGGGTGCCAGGAGCTGCCTGTTCGTTTTTCTTAGGAAGTGGACAACCCTTTTAAGACCAGTGTATAAAACAATCCCGGCCCTTTGCATGTGCACGTACACACGTGGACACGCTCTCCATAGACTGCAGATGACTATGTGTTTATGGAAGCAACATTGGTGACTGGACTAGCCCACCACCATGTAATGTCTGGCTTTAAATAACAGTCTCCATTTCCATAGGATCTCATTGTGACCAGCTCTCTTTTTGTTTCTTTGCAGTATGTATGACCAATTGCCCCACTCTTATTGTTATGGTGGGTTTACCAGCTCGAGGCAAGACCTATATCTCCAAGAAATTGACTCGCTATCTTAACTGGATTGGCGTTCCAACCAAAGGTAAGCATTTTGTGAGTGTGATGTGTAATGCTCTTGAGGTGGACTTGTACCTTCCTAGCAATTCCACCTGTCCTCCCCCATCCTCCTGGTGTGAAGAGGGAAGAGGCCACCCCAAACTCCTCTGCTTTAGCCATCTTTCCTCCTTTGTGTATGGGCCACTTACTCATGCTATAACTACTGTGTAGAGAGATGTTATATGGAAAGGCCTTCAGACCAGAAATACCAGTTAATAATATAAGAAAGCAAGTCAGTGATGTGACAGTGTTTGGATGACCTCCCACTCGTCAACAGTTTAAAGGGGTTTTGCCACGAAGTAAAATTGACGTGGGAAGTTTGTAAATTAAATAATAAACATTTTCACCATTCATCATTATTAAAAATTCTGGACCGTTTTTGTTTTAGCTTCTCCTTTAGTTATCCATTGTTTACAGCTCATCTCCAGGGATACGACCAGGGCTGAGAGCTACTCAGTCCAGGTCACACATGCTCAGACATCACCTCTTCTCTCAGGCAGCTACTGAGTGGTCAAATCCCAGGTGCCGTCATTCTACTCCCGTCCTCTGTGCTCCTTAGTAATTAGTCAAACAGTGGAAATAAAATAAAAAGAAACCTCAATGAGGTATGTGCATTGACAAAGAGAAATAATATCCACAGGTTTGGTTCTTGCAGGGATTTCAACTGAGGACCCTTGTGCCTGGAGGCAAAAGTTTTACCTCTGAGCTACTCACAGCAATATACATAAACAAACCTTTCTTTGACTAGAGAGAGGAAAGGCCTGGTGATGTCAAGCCTGCTGGATCACATAATCTGCAATTCAAACAAATCACACACGCCCCCTTCTGAGCACACACAGCTGAAGAGCTGGATGCAGGAGGTATGAAATATGATCGTGGCAAAACCCCTTTAAGAAGTGAGGTTCTTCAGAAAGCCATTGAGAACTTCATCCTCTCTCCTTTAGCTTAGAGAAGTATTAATCGCGCTCTCGTGCCGCTACTGGTCCCGGTGCACTAGTTGATGATGGCACCATCGGTGGTCCTATGACACCGCAGCCTCAGGTGCTGTATATCCAGGAAGAGACTGCTGTCGTCTGAATAGCTGCAGGGTCATGTGAACAATGAACCTGACATCATCAGCCGGGATCAATGGGATCTTTTGATGGTGCTGGAATGAGCAAGTTTAAGGGGTGGTTCACACGGCATTTTTGGATCCGAAAAGCATATACATGGCAAGGATAATGAAAGTGAATGGGGCCGGCCTCCCCTGCGTTTTAGAAGAACGTGCTGATCAGTTCGTTCTTCTAAACACGCCGTCTTCCGGTGGGGACAGATACATGCCGCAACATGCCATGTGAACATAGCCTTACAGTTTTCTCATGTCTATGTGTTGTCACATGTCCATGTGTTATATCAAGGTTTATTTAGGAGATAAGCAAGTACTGGCTTAAAGGGGGGCTGCCGTCTCGCACTTTGACATCTATACTGTCAGTGTGAAAGGGGCGAGTCCCACCTCAGGGACCTATTTTGGGACAAGAACCCTGAAAGAATAGGTGCATAATAGAGAGTTGGTCACACTTGCGCACAACTTTAACTTTTGTTCTATGGGAGTTTCTGGCACAGCCAAGCACAATGTCGTGCGCAACGAACTCCCTCTTTCCGAGATAAGTGCAGGCCCTAGAGGTTTAGCACCTATCACACTTTGATGGCATATCCTATTGATACGCCATCAAAGTGCAAGATGGGAACACCTCTTTAATGTGGCTTTAGATTTTTGACTGATTAGATACTGATCCTATATTCTGTAGCAAGCGTCCTAATGCCCCTTACCAATTGGATGAGGTTGTTGCGTATTTGGGATGCAACATAATGTGCATTCTAATCATTTCAGTAGGTACCCCAATCCTAAGTTGCTCTTTCTGCTGTATTTGACCATAACTGGACTCCTTTGGATTAGAACATTAGTAATATGTCTTTTCAGACCAAAAGAGAACTAAGACGTCTGTTCTGGTGTCTGATGCCTTTTTGTTTGTGAAAATCTGGTGTTTGGAGGTTATTGACTTTTTTTTTTTTTTTTTTTTTTTTTTTTTTTCCTATTCCCCTTCTGCAGAGTTTAATGTCGGGCAGTACCGCAGGGATCTGGTCAAGTCTTTCAGGTCCTTTGAATTTTTCCTTCCAGATAATGAAGAAGGCCAGAAAATACGGAAGTGAGTATATAAACGTCCTCTAGGATATTATTATTTTATTTTTTTTTTAAATGGAATGGGGAATGGTAACATCAACTGTGTATTTTTCGGTGTGAGAAAATTAGCATAAAATCTGTGTGCAATGTGCTTCAGAAATGCAGATTTTTACCAACCTATTGACTTCAATGGGAAAACTACACATGGGATTTGAGAAGAAACTTGTGAGGAAGTGTCATGCGGAAAGGGAACAATGCTTATTCCCATTTAAATCAATGAGACATGTAAAGCGTGTGGATCGTCCACAGACTTTCATGCAGAAAATAGTAGCTTTTTGCATTAAATTCTGCATCAAAATACACCATGTGAACAAGCCCTTATAGTCAAAGGCTCAGATATTTTACCATGTACATAGATTAGGCTATTGTTTGTTGCTGTATAATATTCTCACAATCCTCTAACAGTGCGTGTGCTATGCAAGAACCCATGTTCTGTAAATGCAGAGTCTTCCTTTATGGAGTGGTCCATTGGGATAACTTGTTGTCAGAGGTGGGCAATCTCTTCAGCTGTGAAACTGAGGCGAAGTCAAATGTCTCAGTGGTCACCTATAACACATACAAGATAGGATAGATCTCTTTATCCTATGTATACGTCTGTCACAGTTATTGAGCTGCTTGCTTACAAGCCCAAAGTACAAGATACAATTACAATGTAGATGGGGCTGTTGAAGAACATCTAATTCAGTAAATTTAGACTGACAGATCTGTGATTATTTGGGCCACTGGTTGCTGTATACTCTTCAGTTACTCTGATTTATTTCTCTGTAAGCGTCCGTATACAGGCAGTCCCCGACTTACATCGTTCCGACTTACATACGTCCCCTAGTTACAAACGGAGACTTATGGGGCATGGCTGACATTCAACACTGAGTCACGCCCCATGATAACCAAGTGCCAGCATGCCACAGCTGCACATGAGATACAGAACGTTAGGGGAAATCTTCTAAAAAAAAGGGCACAGACAGCAAAAAATATGTAAAAACCCTTCCATGTACTATCCAAAACTAGAAATTATTTTTTTTTTTACTGGAATTACACTTAATAAATCTACCTGTTCCGACTTACATACAAATTCAACTTAAGAACAAACCTACAGTTCCTATCCCATTTGTAACCCGGGGACTGCCTGTATCCATGTTTGGTGCAGCTTTCGTTGAACTGTTTGAACAAATAGGAAAACACTACTTTGTCTTAAGTTGCTGGACCCTGAGCCAGAGAATGCCAGCAATGTGCTCCTCAGAAACCCTCAAGCCCTCCGTGCTGTGACCCAGATTACAGACAAAGCCGCCTCTGTCTAGATTCTGAGGACATCTACGTTGCCTAGTCTATTGGTAGCCCTTTCAGTGAATATGCAAGTCTTCTTATATAATATTGCCATTTGCATAGTTTTCCATGTTATCTGGAGATGTAGATATCATCATTTTTTTTGTCCTTTTTTTTTTTAGACAGTGTGCCTTACTGGCTTTAAATGATGTCAAGAAATATCTGGCAGAGGAAGGTGGACATGTAGCTGTAAGTATGCTTAGATCCTACAGCTTTAACTATGTATTGGATTATGGTTTTTTTCTTGTAAAGTTGATTCTTTCTGTTTTTTTTGGTTTTTTTAATGTTTTTTTTTATTTTTTTACCATTTTATTTGGTGTGGAGTGTTCATTTAAAGTTCATGATGGGGCACCTGGAAGTTATGGGGTAATCATATACAGTACAACAAAACGATTAATCCAGCACGGTACTTTCAATCTTCAATTAAAAAAAAAAGCTTTTTATTGCATACTTGCATAAAAGCATTGTTTCAGCATATCGCAGTCAAAAAGTGTGGCAAGAAAGAGGCACAACAGCGTATCTAGCTTACGCGTTTCGAGCGTTTATCAAACACTCTTACTCATAGCACTGAGTAGTTATGAGTAAGGCCTCGTTCACCCGGCTTATTCTGGGACTGATTGGAGCCGTACTGCGCGCCGGATTTGCGCTGCAGTACGGCTCCAATCCGTCCCAGTAACTACGGTAATCCACAGTTTTCATAGAGAACTGTGGATTCCTTCGCTCCTCCCCGCTCGGCGAATCCGCCGCGGGGGGAGAAAGTGACATGCACATTATTTACGGTGTGTACGCGCTGTGAATAATGTGTGTCTATGGGGCCGGCGAGCTGCCGGCCCCCCGCTGCACGGCTGCCGGCATGATTGCGGGGCGAAATCCATCCCTGCAATTACGCCGGCAATAAGCCGTGTGAACCGGGCCTAAGAGCGTTTGATATACGCTTGTTTAATTGTCTTATATTGTTTACATTGTCGTATCCTGGAACCGCTTCTCCGTGCTTGTGTAAGTTTGACGGGACGAGACGGCTTTCTGTGTTTTTTGTAATCATATACAGTGCATAGAGAGTGCTCCCCCAAGATACAATGGATGCAATATTTTCAATATACAGTGGTCTTCCCTGGGACATTGTATCTGGAAACCACACATGCCATACAAGGTCACAGACGCTGCCGATCTGCGGCTCGTGTGACTGATGGCAGATAATAATAATCTACATTCTGCAGCACTTTACAATGTAAAGGGTAGAAGTACAGACAAAAAACACTACATAGTAAAAGGCTACTTACAGATCAGACATACGATTTGAGGGCCCTGCTCACAAGAGCCTATAATCTGTTGGGGTGAAGATTGGAAGATGTGACCAATTATGAACATTTTTACATATAAAACCTCTGTATTAGTGCAGTGCATGCAGTGATTGGCGGTCTAGTAGCGTCTCCGTACAGTACATTGCAGTACTAAATGTCCAGTACTGCTCTTACAGGTATTAGTGAGGTGCATGCAGTGATTGGTGGTCTATAGCGCCTCTCTACAGTACACTGCAGAACTACATATCTTGTAATGCTCTTACATGTATTAGTGCAGTGTATGCAGTGATTGGAGGTCTAGTAGCTCCTCTCTACAGTACAGTGTGGTACTACATGTCCTGTACTGCTCTTACATATATCAGTGAGGTGCACGCAGTAATGGTCTAGTAGCATCTCTCTACAGTACAGTGCGGTACTACATGTCTTGTACTGTTGTTACATGTATTAGTGAGGTGCATGCAGTGATTGGTGGTCTATAGCTCCTCTCTACAGTACAGTGCGGTACTACATGTCCTGTACTGCTCTTACATGTATAAGTGAGGTACATGCAGTGATTGATGGTCTAGTAGCGTCTCTCTACAGTACAGTACAGTACTACGTGTCCTGTGCCTATTACCAGCTTTCCATACAGTTATGGTTTGAACTTACAATATCGATTGGTTCTGGGATGCCCATTGTATGTTGAGGGATGAATGTACTTTTATTTTAGTTATTGTATTTTATTCATTTATATAGTGTCATTATATTCCACAGTGCTGTACAGAGATTGTCATCATTCATGTTGCCATCTGTCCCCATTCTGGCTCATAGTCTTAATTGCACATTAACCTATCAGTATGTTTTTGGAGTCGGGGGTTAAATGGAATACTATGGAGAGAGCATAGAAACAACTTTTAGATACTGTTGTTGATGGGTTTTGAACTCGGGACCCCAGCACTGCAAGGCAATTGTGCTAACTACTGAGCCACTGTGTTGCTTACAGTGAGGCTATGTTCACACGGCGTAATTGCGGGGCGTAATTACTCCCTGCAAATACACCGTGTGGACGGGAGCGGGGGGCCGGCACCTCGCCGGCCCATAGACTTGCATTACCAGCGGCGCGTATACGCCGCTAGTAATTCACATGTCACTTATCTCCCCCCGCGGCGGATTCGCCGAGCAGGGAGAGGAGACGTAATCCATAGTTCTCTATGAGAACTGTGGATTACCGTAATGACTGGGACGTATTCCAGTCGTAATTTGCGCACTCCGGTGCGTAATTACGGACTGAAATACGTCCAATTTTAAGCCGTGTGAACATAGCCTAAGGGTATGGTCACACGGTCAAATTTTGTTGCGCATTTCACGTCGTATTTGCGCTCTAATACGGGTGAGATACACGCCAAAATGACGGTAATCCACAGTTCTCATAGAGTACTATGGATTACGCCTCCTCTCCCCGTTCGTACAATACGGCGAGCAGGGAGAGAAGTGACATGTATGTCATCTGAATGTCTATGGGGCCGGTG
The DNA here is from genome assembly GCA_025379985.1 of Phyllomedusa bahiana. Classification (NCBI taxonomy): domain Eukaryota; kingdom Metazoa; phylum Chordata; class Amphibia; order Anura; family Hylidae; genus Phyllomedusa; species Phyllomedusa bahiana. Next base: position 43,472 of record JAODAL010013840.1, read on the forward strand.
ATCTGCGCCTCGCACGTCGCGGGAGTACGTGCGTATCAGCGCGACTCCCGAACACCCGGCGTAATTGCGGGACGCACTGTATGTCCCGCACTTACGCCATGTGTACATAGCCTAATAGCTGATTTGTTGATCAGTGTTTTAAATATGGCTATTTTTCGATTCTATATTGACCCAAATATAAAGTTCCCATTGTATTTTCTTATGTAAATCTGTAATAATTAATTATAATGTATTGCTGAGGTCAGTGCCCCGAGTCCACCAGCAGAGCAGCTCCTCCATCCCGGAGATCAGACTCCCCCCACTGATCAGAATAGTCTGACACTATGTAATGAATGGGAATATCCATGTAATGTAATTGTACCATGTATTCTGCATGTAGAAGAGTAAAGGTTGCTTTCTGAATCCTAATAATACAGTTGACTTTCTATGGAAAATATTTGAATCGGGTCTGAGCACAATAATTATACTGTAATCTATGATGACACATGTAATGTTCCTTGACATTTTTCTTTCACTGCAGGTTTTTGATGCAACAAACACAACTCGCGAGCGGCGGGAAACCATCCTTAAATTTGCCGATCAGCATGGCTTCAAAGTAAGAGCTTTTACTAACTATGCGTCATTCAGAATTAATGTTCCAGAGCACAGCAGCGGGAGACCGCCACCTCCTGCAAAATATAATTGCCCTGTTCTGCTGTAAGCAGGGATAGGATTTGTCACTACCGGATTCTTTACAGACTTTAGCCTTCTTGACTCATGTTTTTACGTGACTGAAACTAATGGAGTAGTTGATGGTCTTTTCAAAGGGAGCTGTTCGCTCAATGAGGAAGGTTACAGGTCTCATCTAGACATGGTCTGCTTATCACGTTGATTAAAGGGGTTTTGCCAGGACGTGAGTTCCTTACCTCCTAATCAGCACAAAGTAGAATATAAACAAATCATGCTGAGTCATGAAGGCTGCAGGGGTGAGAGGGAGGGGGTGAGCAGTGAGTGAGGAATAAGGCAGCGTCTCAAAACTTAACTGAAATAATATTACAACAGTGGATTCTCTATACAGCAAGACACAGGCTCATACACTGCACTTTCTTCCCAGCCCCGTGAAGCTCATTAATTTTCCCTGTCATCAGATAAGAAGTGTTGCACGCAAGCGCGGTCTGTCAGCTCCTCTGGTCGTGTCTAATGCAAGCTTTCAGGTAACTAAGGGCGCATCCCCACGGCATAGGACAAATACCGGCCGGTATTTGTCCTGTTTTGCGCCCATCCCCACGGCCGCAGGGGGGAGACGGCTTTTCTCCGCGACGAGCGAAGAACAGCTCTCCCCCCTCCCATTGAGAAGCACAGATTCCGTCCGAAAACCGGACGGAAGATTGTGCTTCTATAATGTTTTGCCGCCGGACCGGCGGCAGCAAAACCGCCCGACAGAAAACCTGTGCAGTGGGGACATGCCCTAAGGGGGACTGAGCAATGCTGTAGCTCTCAGAGGCTTCACTTTTTGTAATCACATATATTTAGAAAAGTGATTAAATACCCATTTTGGAGGATCCCACATCAACATTACATCGTGGCAAAACCCCTTTAAGGGCTTATTCAGATGTGCTTATTATAGCTCGATATACATAGTGAGCACCATAGACCGGGAATGAAAAAATAGGATTTTGAAAGGATTTCTTTATTCCCATGATGAGATCTGATCTCTCTTATTACGATGCTAAGCTCTAACTTTGCAACTTGTCTGAACTTCTCTTTTCTGGCTTTTTAAAGGGATTTTCTGTCCATAGAGAGCGGTCTTCTGTTAAGGATGCTCATATTTGGGGTAGAGAGAGGAAAGACTAACACGCATCCTTTGGTTTCTGGAGGTCCTGTTACATAAATTTGAATGGGCTAAGTGCAAAGTCTAATTTCACCTGTGGTTTTGCTGCAGGGAGATTGAACAATTATTGCCAGGTTTCCCAACAAATGACAGTAAATTGCTGGGTCTCCTATTCGGCGAGACCAGTTGAGATTAATCTGTTGTCCAAAGACCCTTCTAAGAAGGAAAAATTATCCAAAAATGGAAAACCCCTTTGAATTAATATAAATCTATGCTTATTAGGGTGAGGCCACACAATGTGACTGTCTGCATGCGGCAAAACCCACACATCATGTGGCCACCTAAGATAAGTGCAAATTGTGCAGCCATTGGAAGACGCAACACAGCTGCAACAAAATTGTGCTGTGTGTTTTCACCTTTAAGGGGGTTTTCTCACCATGCTGTTTTGCAGAGTCACAGGCAGCTTCAGACTTGCACTGTCTGGTCAGTCTGAAGGTGGTTCTGTTGCGGTGATTAGCATATTTAGCTCCTCTATAACTAGCTGTGCATTCTAGTGAGATAAGTGCAGGAGATTTAATCTGTAGTAAGTATAGCTACCTAGCTCCAATGAATGAAAACAAGAGTTTATCAAAGATAAACCATCTAATATTCTTAGAGATAAAGAGTCTGCTCTGTCCGACCATGGTGACATCTCTCCCTGTTCTGTGTTTAATCAGAAAAGGAGATATGGACAGTAACCTAGAGACACTGGTGTGCACTCAGAACAGATAAAAATCTCTTATTTTCTGACCAGGGCAAAATCAAAAGAGCAATGTATTTCGTAAAAGTGTTAATTTACCATTCACTACATGTTGAAAGCTAATCATTGGAGTGAGAAAACCCTTTATACACAACAAATAAGGGCATTTGTTTAAAAGAAACGTTGAACATGCAGCACAATGCCTCTGGATTAGAGGAGCTGGGATATGCTGTCTGTCAGCCTAGTTTCAGCCAATTTCAGTAACAACCAATAGAATTGTGAATACATGCTTGAATATGAATAAACTATACTACAGGTATAATAAACATTTTCCCCATTCATCATTATTAAAAATTTTCTTCCATTTTTGTTTTAGCTGCGACCCTTAGTGATCCATAGTGCACAGCTGGTCTCCAGGGGAAACGACCAGTGATGAGAGCTCCTCAATCATGGCCGCATATGCTCAGACATCACCTCTCCTCTTAGGCAGCTATTGCTAGTCTCTTCCTGGCTTAGTAATCACACACACTCACTGCTGAGTGAGGTTTTAACCCCAGGTGCTGTCATTCTACTCCCGTCCTCTGTGCTCCTTTAGTAATGAGTCAAACAGTGCAAATAAATAAAAAGAAACCTCAATCAGATATATACATTGAGGGGGAAAAAATCACCTGCTTGGCTCCTGCAGGGATTTGAACCGAAGACCCCTACCTGTGTTGGAAGGTAGAATCTCTAACCACTCGGCTACATTGTAACAACTCACAGCTCTTTACAAACAGACCTTTCTTTGACTATAGTGAGCACATTGTGGGGAAAGGTGTTGTCAACCTGCTGGGTCACATGATAAGCAGTTCAAACATCACACACACCCCCTTTTAAGCACATTGAGAGCTGAAGCTGGAAAAAGGAGGTATGAAATGAGTTTGTGGCAAAACAATTTTAAAGGGCTTTTCTACTTCACAAAATCCCTTTTAAGGCTGGCTCCTAGTTTGTGAAGAGCTGAACTTAGAGAATGGACAGATGGCCGCGCTTGCTCAGGTATTCCCCATTTCTGTCTGTGGGTCTTCCAAATATACCTGAGCACACTCGCTCAGCTGTATTCAGAACCTCCATAGAAATGAATGGGAAGAACTAGTCAGAAGCAGCCATCTCCTCGATTTCTGAGACTGCAACCTACGAGCTGTTCTCAGAAGAGATCTCTTCAGGATATTCTGCAGTTTATAATAACCCTCCTGACACTCCACCATTATCCACATCTCCGTCCCTTACCTTCTATGTCCTTCCTCCTCCATTGTAGAATGTAAGCTCTTGTGAGTAGGGTCCTCTCTCCTGCAGTATCAGTTTGTGATTTAGTTCTTATATTGTATTTGTCCTGGTTTCTCTAGTATTTGGACCCCTTTGGTTGTACAATGCCCTGGAATTCAAGGCATAATAAAATTAATTATGGTAACAGGGATTTGATACTTTGCAACATTGGTATTAAAGGGGTTTTGCCACGATATCATTTCATTCCTCCTGCATCCAGCTTTTCAGCTCTGTATGCTCAGTAGGGGGCGTGTGTGATTTGTTTGTATTGCATATCAGATGACCCAGCAGGATGACATCACCAGGCCTTTCCTCTCTCTAGCGAAAGACAGGTCTGTGTATGTATAGAATTGTAAGTAGCTACACTGTAGCTCAGAGGTAACATTTTTGCTTCACATCACAAGGGTCCTAGGTTCAAATTCCTGCAGGAACCAAACCTGTGTTGTTGTTTTTTCTTCTTTATCAATGCACAGTCCTCATTGAGGTTTATTTTTTTATTTGCACTGTTTGACTTATTACTAACTAGTCCAAAGGACAGGAGTAGAATGACCGCACCTGGGGTTTGAACACTCAGTAGCTGCCTGAGAACAGAGGAGGTGTCTGAGCATGTGCGACCAGGACTGAGGCGCTCTCAGCCCTGGTCGTATCCCCTGGAGATGAGCTGTAAACAATGGATAACTAAAGGAGCAGCTAAAACAAAAACGGTGCAGAATTTTTTAATGATGATGAATGGTGATAATGTTTATTATTTAATTTTCAAACTTCCCACATCAATTTTTACTTTGTGGCAAAACCCCTTTAAGAGCAGTGCAGTAAGTGTAAGGCGTGGCTTTGTAATGTCTCGATATCTTACGTGAATTCATTCTACATGTAAACTGAAAAATGGTGAAAGGTGAACCTGCACTTCAGAGATTACTATGTATATGGTCTTTATCTTCAGTTCTTAGTGTCTATAGATACATTTATCTTAAATGACTTGTGGTTACTGAGCTCAGCACTCACATCTTCACCCTTGGTCTCCATATCTGACTTTCTCAAAACCTCGGTGAATTCGCATATTTACCTTTACAATAATTGCCTATTAATATGTCATTATATAGTTTCTACACACATTGTGCTTCTAATGGATACAACTGGTCTACTGAGATCTCAAATGTTAAAGGTATAGAATATATTCAATGAAATGTAGATTACCTTTTTAATTTAAAGTATGTAAACTGTCTTGATGCAAATGTGGTTGTCTGCTGCCATCATGTTGTAGAGCAGAAGGAGATGAGTTGGTTCACTATCGTTTTATGTAAAAATACTTAGTGTAATGTGTAGCTTTCGAGTAAAATGCCTTTTCATCCTGTGCTTAGGAGTCCAGTGGGCAGTCTCACATTCTTAATTAAAGGGGTTTTCTCGTTACAAAGATCATAGCTCAAAAGGAGGGGACCAAAAAAAAATCTAAGCATGTCCGTCCTTGGTTTCCATAAGCAAAGTGCTATGGTTTAGGAGAACGGGCTGTTTGTTTAGTGCTTGGGAACAAAGTGAAAGCTCCGGTCAGGTTACGCCCAGGTCCCCCCCCGGTTGTAATCTTATGCGTGCAGGGTTGACGGTTTTCAGTGACGGCAATCAGTGGTAGTTGCGAAGTATGCATGTGGGGTTTGCTCTTTTCAGTGACAGCAATCCGTGGTGGGTGCGACATATATGCGTGTGGTGTTTGCTCTTTTCACTGACAGCAATCCGTGGTGGGTGCGACGTATGCGTGCGGGGTTTGCTCTTTTCACTGACAGCAATCAGTGGTAGGTGCGACATATATGCGTGTGGGGTTTGCTCTTTTCACTGACAGCAATCTGTGGTGGGTGCGACGTATGCGTGCGGGGTTTGCTCTTTTCACTGACAGCAATCAGAGGGCCTGCAGCAGAGAGAGACATTTTGTGCTGTCCCATGTAAACACAAACAGATAAAGCGTATAGTTTTGTTCTACAGATCTGTAGAGGTCAGAGGTGTAATAATCTGCAGGATATATCACTGTGTGTGTGAGAGAGAGAGACAGAAAAAAAAAATCACCTATCTTTCCCAGAGTCCTTAATGTCAAATACCCATTCTAATTAAAAGTATGTAGAAAGAGCAAGAAATGTGGATATAAACTATGGAGTTACACTTAGTGTTTCACTTCCAATGATTCCTTAGTCTCCGACAGCTGAGAACCTCTGCCTTCCCCCTGCTCACACAGAATGAATCCTCACGTGCACACTTTGGGGCGTGTCTGCAGAGAGTGAAGATACACTCTGCTGGGAGGAGAAACTCGCCCCTCCATTTCATAAGCTCTGCTTAGCCACCTGTATAAACAGCTGCCAAATGATGAAACAATAAAACCCCTTTAAGCCTGTATATAGAGAGAGCTGATTAGGAATTAGTACCACCCACTGGACTCTTAAGCCCAAAATGAACAGAGACTTATATGAATATAATGCAACTTATACTGAATCTTTTCCCACAACACTATATATCAATCTGTTCAGCATCTCCTGCTCTATAACCCGATGCTATCAGATTGCATGATTAGAGTGACAGGTTCCCTGTTATCCAGAAGTGATGGCAGACAGATGCTCTCATGGTTTTTGTGTGTTTTTTTTTTTGTTTTTTTAAATTCCTGTGTACCCCAATGAAATATCTACACCTTTTTATAACACTTTTTTTTCTTTATTTCATGTACTCCTGAAGACTTTCTTTGTGGAGTCTGAATGTGTGGATCCAGAGGTTATAGCTGAAAACATTGTGGTAAGCAGTAGCTTGAAAGTCCCGTCATGTGCTTGATAAGTTGTATTAAATTCTATATTTACAATGCTCAGTAAGTATCTGCAGTACTCCGTCCAAGAGAACAGGGTTTTGGCCCGATCTGTGCAGGTGTCTCAAAAATATCTTACAAGGTTGCCAGGCCAGTCACCGTGTAGAGAATGTCATTACAGGATATAAAAGAAAAAACACACAAAGGGGGCGCACAATAGTGAAGATGGTAAAAATAGAGATGGATTGAAAGAGTAGGTAAATGTGCTTACCTTCTGAGGTTGCGCTCGTATTATAGAGGCACAACTCTCATATGCGCTTGCAGGGCTTTGTGGTGCCGTAGCCCTTATCACGGCGGCCGCTGGTCTGGTAGGTTCCGGGGTTCTGATGAACGCCGGATAGATGCAGATAAAAAGGTAAAATGGCGGACCCGGCGCACGTGGAATTGAGAAAAAAAAAAGCCAAGGTTCTGACTTATAGAAAGGTGTCTTTAATTCTTAAAAGATGCAGGGGTAGTAGACCCTCGCACCATTAAAAACTCAGGACAATAAAAAAGCCAACGCGTTTCCTGCCGTATACCGGCACTTTCTCAAGGGTATACGGCAGGAAACGCGTTGAGTTTTTTATTGTCCTGAGTTTTTAATGGTGCGAGGGTCTATTACCCCTGCATCTTTTAAGAATTAAAGACACCTTTCTATAAGTCAGAACCTTGGCTTTTTTTTTCTCAATTCCACGTGCGCCGGGTCCGCCATTTTACCTTTTTATCGAGAATGTCATTGCAATACAGTTTAGGTTGGTTGGTCTTGTCTCGGTATAAGTTAGCAAATTGATCTTTGATTAACAATAGAAGTATTAGTTATCGTTGTGGGTGTATAAAATATTTGTCCAATTGGTCTTTTGATGATGAACTTCTTTACTTAAAAGGAATCTGTCACATAGGTTGTGCCCCCTTTGCTGAGGGCAGCACAAGCTAGTGTCAGACCTGCTGTTTCCAGTGCTGTGTCCCTTACTCTGTAAGTTGCGGCAGTTTTAGAGCATTTACCCCTCAAATCTTATTCATGAGTAGGTGTTAGCCCCGCCCACCAAAGGCTAGCCCGCCCATTGACAGTTATTCAGGTTTCTACCTATTCACAGTAATAGGTTTGTCAGTTGAGGTGGGCGGGGCTAGCCTCTGATTGGCCGGGTTTGGAAAAAACTGACACTCTGAAGGACTCTTCGAATGACTCTTCTGGCTGAAAACTGCAGAATTGACCATTAAATACACGAAAACTGCTGCATCTTACAGAATAAGGGACACAGCGCTGGAAACAGCAGGCCTGACACTAGCTTGTTCTGTCCTCAGCCAGGGGGGCAAAAACTATGTGACAGGTTCTCTTTAAAGGTTAGTGTCGGGGTTTATGCTACTCTATCTGAGAGCAGAATATGATGGATGGAGAGAAGCTGATCTCTGATGTATCGGTTTATATGATTTGGGGCAGGATTTCTGTGTAAAAAGCAGAGATAATACAAAGTGTAAGTCCTTACCCCCCTCCCACATACAGCAATTGACTGTTTGCTGTGTACACAATGACACAAGGAAAGTTGTCAATCACTGTATGTAGACGGGGTCAGCAGGAATCTTGCGGTCTCTTAAAGGGATTGTCCTTAGTCCTGTTTTCTAGGTTCCACTTTTGAATTCAGGGATGGATTTACTGACTTTACTGGCCTGCAGTGACGAGCTGCTGAGGACCTCAGGTCTGTAGCTATGGCAACCAACGCTGGCAGCCTATCAGGAGAGAGTAAACAGGTCTGTAGCTATAGCGACCTGAGGAGCTGATGCAGCCCATACAAGAGGGGATATCTAGGAATAGGTAGGACACTGATAATGGACATATATTACAAAGTGACTTGTTTTTGCAAGATCTTCAACATAAAAAGCAAACCTTGTAGAGAGACAACCCCTTTAAGGTGTCGTTTCCTTATCTTTCTGCTTCTTAGAAATCGTGCTCCAAATCCTATGTAAGCTATGTATTACAGAGCTCAGCTTCTCTTCCTCACCTTCTGCTCTCAGATAAGAAAGCATAAACCACCTGTCAGGTTCCCTTTCACTTAAAATACATACTGTAGATCGATACTGTGCTTGTAGCAATTGATAGTTGGTGGTTTAATGACCATTTTCTGTCTAAATGAGCCTTAAAGGTGGTGTATCACGTGAAGACAGCAGGTTGTCAAACGCTTTATATGCAAAACAGTAGAAAGACAGCACTTTAAAAAATGGTGGTTGTTTATTCACCCAAACTACAATGTTTCAGCCCTAATCAGCCATGGGAGAGGCTCTGTTCGAGCCTAAACTTTGCAGTTTGGGTGTATAAATGGCCACCATTTTTTTTTTTTTTTGAAGTGTCTTTTTCTACTATTTTGCATGATATTCGCACCTTTTGCTTGGGGTCTGTTTCAGGCATGCACTTATGTTCAGTATTCTTTATATGGGCCCCTGCTCTGGACCCCCTCTATTGGGGGGAGCTAGAATAGAGCCACTCTGTGTGGGCAGCTCTCCTTTTTTCAGATTGAAGACATTACAAGAATTATCTTAAAGGGATTTTATCATAAGAGTTACGAGCCAACCATCTTGGAGGACTGGTAGAGCAGCATTTGTAGCCATCTTCCTCATTAATTTCTATGGGAGTTCTGAAAATCGAATATAGTTCACTGGCTCAGCTATTTTCGGAAATCGCATAGAAAAGACTGGGGAGGATGGCTGCAAGTTCAGACCTTACAGTTTTCTGAAGTGGTTGAGTTACTGAGACCTAGGAGTCAACCTGCGGCTCTGAAAAGCGCTCCTAGTTAAACCCATTGAATGGTTGCCATACTACATTTTACATGTAGGAGCAAGCCCTGGATGCCAAGGCTTCATCATGCGAAGACCAACGATCTGCCGGTGGGGTAGACAGCCCTGAAAGGATTTGTCTTGGAGACTCTTTATATAACATTGCCCCATACTAGCTGCCTTGACCATCTTGCCTAACGAAAGCTTTGTGCAGCTCGTCCTTGAGGTCATGTAATATGTCCTCATCCTAAGCCCTCCAGAGTCCAAATGCTCTGGTTCTGAGTGAGGGCCCCATATTCATGAGGCCTGAAATGCACAGCAAAAATAGCTGGCTGATGTAACAATGCTTGAGATGTTATCACTGCTCATGCAATCCTGTTCTGAGCATAACATATCACCCTGGTAAACTGTGAGTGTTATGCATGGACCAGGGTTGGAAAAGACATGATTGATTAGAAAGCCACACTTGGACAAATGTCTCAGAAATGTTGCCTGGCTTACTTGTGGATGCTAGACTAACCATCCCCCTTATATGTTCTATCAAACAGTGGGCAACCGATTGTAGAGGACAGTCAAAATCCGACCATTCTATTTCTATTCTTAAAGGTGTATATCCACCACAGCAAGTTCTGCTGATAGGCCCAATTACTGTAAAGTAATCAATTTTCAATAGATGTGTTAAAAAAAATATGTATGCTTTACCTAATACAGACTTCTTTTGCATCTTCAGCATGTTCTCTTGTCTCCTTGGTTACCGACCACCACTATGTGCATTTGGTGGTGGCTGGTAATTCAGAATTAGTGTTTCTGTGGCCGGGATGGCGGAGATGCGCATTTTCCTGGCCAGGCCACAGGAACTTATATTTAGACAATATTTGATAACGCTGGATTACCGGCCACCATGAAAAGCACACAGTGGTGGTCAGTAACCAAGGAGATGAGAGCACGTTGAAGGTGCAAAAACAGCCAGTATTAGGTAAAGCATACATATTTTTTAACATGTTTTTGAAAATGACTTGCTTTACAGTAACTGGTCCTTCCAGCAGCGCTTGCTTTCATGGGAATATCAATTTAAGAGCTTGTTTTAGAGCATTTTTTGCCATGTTGTTGCTTGATATACCTCTGAACTAATGTCTTCCTTTGTCCTTTCCACCTTAGCAAGTGAAGTTGGGCAGCCCAGACTATCTGAACTGCAGCAATGAGGAGGCGTCTGAGGACTTCATGAAGAGGATAGAGTGCTACAAGAATTCATATGAGCCGCTGGATGAGCATCATGACAAGTATGTCTCTTCTACATCGACTTGCTGCTTTCCATAAAAATGTACCTTAAAACAGCCAAGTTCATGGTATTTAATTCTCCAAACAGCGAATATATACCTATTTTTTGCCTATATTATTCATTAAAGTAAAAAATAAAACTGTTCACAAGTATTAACAGGGTTTCTTAAAAGGCAAATGCATGTATGGCTTGCTCTAAAAACTTAATGCTGTCCAGTATGCTTATGAAAGGACATAGTATTTCTTCAGCATGGGACTAATCAACCAAATGCCACTTGCTATCTATATGTGTAGTTAATTACATTTTGCACCTTTTTAATAAGGAAAATTGTTTTAAGAGGATTTAGAAAGGAGATCACTGCCTGAATACAGTGTAAGTGGGGGTGAAGGATATTGTTGTTTGAATGATCTGTACCCCTGGAACCATGACTGTTTCAATATTTTTTCATAACTCAATAATTCAAGTGCAGAAAGAAAACTGTAATATACAGTCATATGAAAAAGTCTGGGCACCCCTATTAATCTTAATCATTTTTAGTTCTAAATATTTGGGTGTTTGCAACAGCCATTTCAATTTGATATATCTAATAACTGATGGACACAGTAATATTTCCGAATTGAAATGAGGTTTATTGTACTAACACAAAATGTGCAATATGCATTAAACCAAATTTTGACTGGTGCAAAAAATTGGGTACCCTTATCATTTTATTGATTTGAATACTCCTAACTACTTTTTACTGACTTTCTGAAGCACAACATTGGTTTTGTAACCTCACTGAGCTTTGAACTTCATAGCCAGGTGTATCCAATGATGAGAAAAGGTATTTAAGGTGGCCAATTGCAAGTTGTTCTCCTATTTGAATCTCCTGTGAAGATTGGCATCATGGGCTCCTCAAAACAACTCTCAAATGATCTGAAAACAAAGATTGTTCAACATAGTTGTTCAGGGAAAGGATACAAAAAGTTGTCTCAGAGATTTAACCTGTCAGTTTCCACTGTGAGGAACATAGTAAGGAAATGGAAGACCACAGGGACAGTTCTTGTTAAGCCCAGAAGTGGCAAGCCAAGAAAAATATCAGAAAGGCAGAGAAGAACGGTGAGAACAGTCAAGGACAATCCACAGACCACCTCCAAAGAGCTGCAGCATCATCTTGCTGCAGATGGTGTCACTGTGCATTGGTCAACAATACAGCACACTTTGCACAAGGAGACGCTGTATGGGAGAGTGATGCGAAAGAAGCCGTTTCTGAAAGCACGCCACAAACAGTCGCCTGAGGTATGCAAAAGCACATTTGGACAAGCCAGCTTCATTTTGGAAGAAGGTCCTGTGGACTGATGAAACAAAGATTGAGTTGTTCGGTCATAAAAAAAAGACGTTATGCATGGCGTCCCAAAAACACAGCATTCCAGGAAAAACACTTGCTACCCACTGTAAAATTTGGTGGAGGTTCCATCATGCTTTGGGGCTGTGTGGCCAATGCCGGCATCGGGAATCTTGTTAAAGTTGAGGGTCGCATGGATTCAACTCAGTATCAGCAGATTCTTCAGAATAATGTACAAGAATCAGTGATGAATTTGAAGTTACGCCGGGGATGGATATTTCAGCAAGACAATGATCCCAAACACAGCTCCAAATCTACTCAGGCATTCATGCAGAGGAACAATTACAATGTTCTGGAATGGCCGTCCCAGTCCCCAGACCTGAATATCACTGAACATCTGTGGGATACTTTGAAGCGGGCTGTCCATGCTCGGCGACCATCAAACTTAACTGAACTTGAATTGTTTTATAAAGCGGAATGGTCAAAAATACCTTCATCCAGGAACTGATTAAAAGCTACAGGAAGCGACTAGAGGCTGTTATTTTTGCAAAAGGAGGATCTACTAAATATTAATGTCACTTTTCTGTTGGGGTGCCCATACTTTTGCACCGGTCAAATTTTGGTTTAATTCATATTGCACATTTTGTGTTAGTACAATAAACCTCATTTCAATCCGGAAATATTACTGTGTCCATCAGTTATTAGATATATAAAATTGAAATGGCTGTTGCAAACACCCAAATATTTAGAACTAAAAATGATTAAGATTAATAGGGGTGCCCAAACTTTTTCATATGACTGTATCTTCTTCCAGAAAAATGATATAAGAAGACAGATTACCAGCTCATTGAGAAATTATTTTACATTTGCTGCCCATAGAAGTCTATGGAGATGGGAGGAGGGAGCAACAGCAGAGAGAGAGACACACACCGATCAAACTACTGCTTCACCTCAGTGCTGGGTTCCCAGTTGCAGTGTTTGGCACTATTGTATAATATCTTCAATGCAGCATCTAGTGATGGGGAGCAGGATCTCCTTCGCTATGTTGCTGTGCTTGGGAAATGGCATAGCCGCTAGTCTTGATAGACTGTGGCTGAGCTCAGAAAAAACTGACACAAGAAATAGTGTTACTCCCAATGTACTAACACACGGCATTTTATTCTGAAAAGTTTGTAACCGTTCTTTCAGAATAACTTGTATTTTTCTTTGATACTTCCAATAATGCCTGAGCAGGGACTGTGTGAAGTGGACATTAGCTTCATCTTGCCCCTATTCCCACCTCTGGTGCATTATATGATGGTGCAGGACCCTATCAGTAATAGTTTATGCTGCACTGTAAGGGACAATTAAAATACATTAAACTGTTTTTACCAGCGAAGCCGCAAAGTAGCTGAACACCTTGGGTGGCTCTCCCTTAGCCCACAACCAGATTCTCGACAAGACCTCTCAGCAGAATTCGGGCTCAAATAATCTATTTGGTAGGTTTACATTAGCTTCCACCTACAGATTGGAGGCAGCTATAAGGGAAAGCTCTGTTATTGTTAAATTGCAGCTGTTTTTGTAGAAAGACTATGTAACTGTTGTATGTTTTTTGTTTTTGTTTTTTTTGTGTAGGGAGCTGTCCTACATTAAAATCATGGACGTTGGTCGTAGATATCTAGTTAACCGCGTTATGGATCATATCCAGAGCCGGATTGTTTACTACCTCATGAATATTCATGTCACCCCACGATCCATTTACATGTGCCGACATGGGGAGAGTGATCTTAATATCAAGGGCCGTATTGGAGGAGACTCTGGCCTGTCTAACCGAGGGAAAGAGGTAATGTGCAGATGTGTTTTTGTTCTAGAAATAGTATTTTGAGACAAGGAGTTAAATGCATATCACTGAAAGAAACTAAAACGTAACTTTTACTAAATACCTTAAGAAAAAACAGATCAATAGTGATATAAAATTTTGATACTTAGTAGCCACAAAGTAGTCTGTGGGAGATAATGGCAGTCGCGTAAAGGGGTTGTCTCCTCAGAGTTTCATAGATGCATCCGGTCACTTCCTGGTTAGACTGTCTGTAATTAGCATATGTGTATTCAACTCTTTATTTCAGCCTGCTAATTAGTTTAGATTAGCTTAGAAGCTACTCTGAAACTGCTAGCAGGAGATTTATCTAAAGTAAACAGCAGTAATTACTAGCTTTTGTCTGAAAGTTCAGATAACACAAAGACTCTCACTCTGGCTGCCACCACCTGTGTGATTACGTCTCTCCCTGCTATCACATAGAACAAACAGCAAGGGAAAAGGAGTAAACAGGTTGGTCACTGGGGGAACAAATAGAGCCAGGAAGGTGATAAAATCACTTGTAGTTCCTTAACAAAAAAAAGATGAACAACGCAATGTATTTGGAAAATGTCTTCATTTAGTTATCCCTACATTTTGAAAGCTATTCTTTGTAGCGAGACAACCCCTTTAAGGTTATATTAAGACCACCAAAACAATTAGTAGGCTTTCTTTTACTCGTACTACCCTGAGAATGGTGCGTACATTGATATCCACTGTTTAGTAGATCCACCGAATCCAAATTGGGTAAGGAGAGCGTCCAATAACGCCCTAATAAGACACTGATGTGTCCTGTATAACCAGTGGGATTGTTGCCTTGAACGGGGTGTCCCTACAGAGTATCTCCCTGTAATGCACTAGTTACTATTTTTACAGTTGTGCTCAAAATCTCACATACCCCGACAGAATTTTTGCTTTTAGTCTTTTTTCAGAGAATATGAATAACACAAAAACTTTTTTTCCACTCGTGGTTGGGTGAAGCCATTTATTGTAAAACTACTGTGTTTTCTCTTTTTAAATCATAATGACATCCAAATGACCCTGATCAAAAGTTCGCCTACCCCATTTCTTAATATTGTGTACTGCCCCCTCTAACATCAATGACAGCTTGAAATCTTTTGTGGTAGTTGTGGATGAGGCTCTTTATTTTCTCAGATGGTAAAGCTGCCCATTCTTCTTGGCAAAAAGCCTCCAGTTCCTGTAAATTCCTGGGCTGTCTTGCATGAACTACGCACTTGAGATCTCCCCAGAGTGGCTCAATGATATTGAGGTCAGGAGACTGAGATGGCCACTCCAGAACCTTCACTTTGTTCTGCTGTAGCCAATGACAGGTCGACTTGGCCTTGTGTTTTGGATCGTTGTCATGTTGGAACGTCCAAGTACGTCCCATGCGCAGCTTCCGGGCTGATGAGTGCAAATTTGCCTCCAGTATTTGCTGATAATGTGCTGCATTCATCTTTCCTTCAACTTTGACCAAGTTTCCTGCGCCTTTGTAGCTCACACATCTCCAAAACATCAGCGATCCACCTCCGTGCTTTACAGTAGGAATGGTGTTCCTTTCATCATAGGCCTTGTTGACACCTCTCCAAATGTAACGTTTATGGTTGTGGCCGAAAAGTTCGATTTTGGTCTCATCACTCCAAATGACCTTGTTCCAGAAGTTTTGAGGCTTGTCTCTGTGCTGTTTGGCATATTGTAGGTGAGATACTTTGTGGCATTTGTACAGTAATGGCTTTCTTCTGGTGACTCGACCATGCAGCCATTTTTCTTCCTGCGCCTCCTTATTGTGCATATTGCAGCAGCCGCACCGCTAGTTTTCAGAGGGTCCTGGATTTCAGCTAATGCTATTTGTGGGTTTTTCTTTGCATCCCGAACAATTTTCCTGGCAGTTGTGGCTGAAATTGACCGTGGTTTGGTTTTTACAGAGCCCCTGATTTTTTTCCATTTGTTAATCACAGTTTGAACACTGCTGACTGACATGATCAATTCCTTGGATATCTTTTTGTATCCATTTCCTGTTTTATACAGTTCAACTACCTTTTCCCGTAGATCCGTTGACAATTCTTTTGCTTTCCCCACAACTCACAATCCAGAAACATCAGTGGCTGGATGAAAGATGCAAGAGTCTGTCTGGATCCCAGAAACTCACTCAGCTTTTATGCACAAACACTGATTACAAGCAAATAGGTCACAGGTGAGGATGTTACCTTTAGTAGCCATTTAAACCCATTTGTGTCAACTTCTGTGCATTTTATCAGGCCAAAATCATCAGGGTATGTAAACTTTTAATCGGGGTCATTTGGATGTTTTTGGTTGACATTATGATTTAAAAAGAGAAAACACAGTAGTTTGACAATAAATGGCTTCACCCAACCAAGAACCATGAGGTTGTGATATCCATATTCTCTGAAAAAAGGCTAAGAAAACAAGAATTCTGCTGGGGTATGTAAACTTTTGTGCACATCTGTGAGACCAAAATCATACAGAGGCAGGCAAAATGAGACATGTCAAGACAGGTCTAGGAAAACACTCAGCCGTGCTTGATTCAATGTTCTGTTCAAATTTTTGTATTTGTTTTGTTTTTTTCCCCTCCTACATCCCAGAATGGTCATCTAACCTTTCATTGAAGTATGCAAAAATCAGTAGTGTAAGCGAATATGACAAACATTGTATATATGTATAATTAAATGCAAATGCCTCCGTTTCCACTTCAGCTCTGAGTGCTTATGTTACATGCTGCCCATAGGAGTCTATGGAAAGGGAGGGGTAATTGACAGCAAAGGCACAGTGAAAGATGGAGATGCTTCTAAAAGCCGTAGTGATTCTCACCTGAGTGCATGATTCACAGCTGATGATGCTCAGCACTATATAATGTCCTCCATGCTGCTGCTTCTGAAGGTGTGCTATAGAGATATAGAATTTCTCCTTCGGTAAGTGTGAAGCATAGAAATCCATAGCGGCTTTTTTCCACCCATTAGCTCAGGAAGAACTGCAAAATAAAGAGTCCAAAGAGGGGAAACTGGTGAAAAATACCACATAGAAGTCATATAATAGCCATAAGTAGTGCTACTCTTCAGGTATCCTTTCAGATAAGCTACATGTAAGTTCAGGTAGACCAACTCACAGAAAAAAGAGATAATAATAGGAATATAGAAAACCGTCTCAGATCAAAAGAAAAATTCCTAAAACAATAATCTTTAATAGATATGCATTAAAATAATTATCCTTTATATATAAAAAAGTTCAGGTAGACGTCAATATATTTTAAATCACTTTTTATTTATTTAGAGAGGTTGTTTTGAGGTAGACGTTAATGACCTTTTGAGAGGATGTCCTGTAAATTTTGATTTGCTGTGGGTCTAACCACAGACCTCCTATGAGTGGCTCGAATGATTGGTCACTCTGACCACATAGCTGGAAAAAGTTGAATGAGGTTTAGAGGAGAAAACTTGACAAGTGGAATTTTCTACCTTGGTCTCTCTTAAGCTGTTTGCATTTGATTCATGAGAATTTTCCTTTTCTTGCATAGTGCGTAAAAAGAAAAAGCATTGCTCAACAGCAAGACCGGATAACAGAGTCTTATTGTTTGTCAATGACAAAGACTTCTGATTTCCTGGAAAATCTTCAACTATTTGTACACAAGTGCACTATCTTGTCAGGCTAGATCAGAGTCCTTGGGAAAATTCTGCTCTGTTTTATGATCCAGAGCAAAAGGAGAATGATAAAAGCAAAACTGGGAGGGTGTGAACATCTGCACACCGGGAATGAGATTTCTCCTCTGACGCCCTAAGGAGATAGTACAGTTTGTTTTGCAACGTGGAACTTGGCCTCTCAGCCAAGGGTTTGGATTAACCCTCTGTACATCATGAGCAGGCAGCCTGTAATTGTAAAATGCCCTGTGAGGAGAGAAAGGTGTGTGTGTGTATATGTATGTGTGTGTATATATATATATGTATGTATGTATGTGTATATATATGTATGTGTGTATATATATAATATAAAATAGTATATGAGACGGGATAGGGACATTAGGTTTGTATTTAAGTTGGAACAGGTACATTTTGTTAAATCTAACTCGTTTTAGATGCAGGGAAGAGTCAACACCCCTTTAACATTTGTTTTGCTGTCTTGTTCCCTGTTTAGAAGATTTCACCTCACTTTCTGCCTCTCGTGCTGCTGTGGCATGCTGGCTCTTGTAGTTCCACAACTACAAATGCCAGCATGCCTCACATGTGCGAATTGTATTGGTGCTAGTACAGTACTGTATTTTACATTGGAGGCGGTTGGAGAGGGATGCAGGGGACTGGTAGCAGTAAGGGAGGAGCTGTTGTGTCAGCCTGAGGACGGAGGTTTCCAGTACAAGGTGGGTGGTTGGGAGGAAGTTAAAAGCGCTGCTATGCTGTGCCGACCGGAAGACGCAGTGGGCATAGGAAGGCTTGCAACGTTCCACATTATTATGGGGCCTGACTCCGCATGCCAAGCCACACCCCATAAGTCTCCGTTTGTGACAAGGAGACGGACGTAAGTCAGAACTGCCTGTGTATGCAGATGGATAGAAAGCTGGATATACATGCACATAGATAGCATTGAAGGCATTCTCTTTTGCAGCATTTTCCCCACAGCCGCCTAATACATTTACATAATAGTGTGTGTGTGTAACTATACCAACTGTACTGTGTAAAATTGTTAGGCAGGTGTAGAAGAAATGTTGCAGATCAGGCTTATAAAAATAGAAGTGTGAATTGTTTATGAATGAAATGCAAAGTGAAGGAGCAACAGAGAAATCTAAATTAAATCCGTATTTGGTGTAACCACCCTGTGACTTCAAACCAGCATCATTATTTCTGGAAACTTGTACACCGTTTTTGAAGGAACTCATCAGGGAGGTTGTTCCAAACATCTAAGAGAAGTGATCACAGATCTTCTGTAGATGTAGCTGCTCCAAACCTTCTGTCTCTTCATGTAATCTCAGATTGACGCCACAGTGCACCAAATATTGATTTCTCTTTATTCATTCACTTTGCTTTTTATAATTTGATAAAAAATAAACTATGTATAGAGGCGTTCTTAGTGTGCAGCATTTTTCCCACACCTGCCTCATACCTTTGCACAATAACGTGTGTTTTTATATACACAGCTATAACATTTCATTAGGCCTAGGATATGCAATACACCAGCAGATCTAGCAAACTATAGCTTGATGTAGTTCTTCAGATTGACATTTCGCATATCACATGTCAATGAAAAGCCCAGGCTACAGTTTTCTCTATCTGTAAATAGTTGACCACGTGTATAGATGTAGCAGATGCATATAAAATATATCTGAATTTAGATTGTCCCTCATTACAAGATGCAGGTCTCTGGGACAGGTAACCAAAAAAAGGAGAGAAAAGAAAAAAACGATAAAGGAGATCTTGTGCCAAAATACAAAGTCTGGAGCATCTAGTGCAGACGTACCAGGATATAAGGACCAAGCTGTCACACAGTGGCCCTGTAGGGCTGATGATGGCTGTGTTCCACATACAAAAGTTACACCATTGAGCAACAGCGGTTAAGCCTAATATCAGAAATCTTAGTCATGCTTAGGTTGTTACCCTTTATAATTGGCTTAAAGGAGTTGTCTCCCTTCAGAGTTTCAGAGAATGCATGAATGAAATACTCTGCCACTTCCTGGTTCAGACTGACTCATTTGCATACAGCTCCATGCTTGTACAGCTCTGTGCCCTGCTGTGCTTTCAGATGCTAATTAGATCAGATTAGCTTCTCAAACTACTAACAGGACTTCTTATCTGATCCCCAAAACAAAAGCCCTAATTACAGTTCTGTTTATTTTACATAAATCAAGCTTTTTACTGCTGAGCAGCACAGGACACTGCTGTGACCTGTGTGATGATGTCACTCACTGTTATCTCATTGAGCAAACAGCAGGGGGAGAATTGTTTACAGGTCTGTTACTGAGGGAATTGAAATAGCCAGGGAGGTCATAAATTCACTTGTATCTCCTTAGGGAAAACAGAGGAACAAAGCAATATATTTGGAAAATGTCTTTATTTTGTGTTCCCTACAATTAGAAACCTATTCTTTGTAGCGAGACAACCCCTTTAAATATCTTTTCGCAAACCAGCTGAAGTGTGAAAGATGAAGGCAAATCTTATTGTTTTTTTTAGGTTCAAGATTCTGTGACAATTCATTTATTATATTTTATGTTTGTAAGAGCCAGGATTTTTTTTTCGGACTGAGCGCCAGTCTATACACATATAGGGTTCAAATATAGCATTCCTCCTGATTCTGGCCACCAATTGCATATGATTTGCAGATAAAGCCTTTCACTACCACAGCAGTTTTGACATTCATAAATTATACATAAATTCTAAAATAGAAAAATACTCTACCTTCCCACATAACACATTGCGAAAAAGCCACCCAGCACTTCATACTCAAGGGCACCTTTATTAAATAAAAAATTCCGACCCAAGGAGATCCCAAGGCGCACAGAACCTCCTTAAAGGGGTTTTGCCAATAAGCGATTTTGTCAGATAAAAGGCTTATACTCCCATCTTGAGCCTTGAGATTAGTGGATTTGTTTTTAAAATAACATGTACCTCCTCTGTTATTTCAGCGATACAACTCCCATGCACGCTCCTGATATTCAGTCTCTGTAGTTGAGTAAACATTGTTTGGCTAATCCACAGAGGATAACTGTATTGTGCACAAGCTCTATGGGTTTTATTTTCTCCCTCTTATCTGCTCAGGAGAGAAGATGAGCTCTGAGCAGGCATACTTCTTTCATTTGTTCAGGACCTGCTGCAGGGGGGGGCGAGGAGGGCTGAGCAGGGAGCGTCTGCATGGTTACTCAGATAAGTACATTGCAACCAGTGGATTCTCTATACAGCAAACACAGGATCTTTTCTCCCCAGTCCCTTCAAAGCTCATTCATGTTTCCTGCCATCAGATAAGAAGGGCAAACAACACAAGCACAGCCAGATCAGCTCCTGTTAGCTTCTGGTCCTATCTAATGTAAACAGTCAGGAAACTAAGGGCATCTTAGTAGCTCTCAGAGGCTTCGCTTTTTTTAATGACATATATTTAGAAAAGTGATTAAATACCCATTTTGGAGGTTCCCACGTCAACATTAGATCGTGGCAAAACCCTTTTAACATAAATGTACTAGATAAATTGCTTATGGCTGCTTGAGAGGCTACATAGGAGCTTAAACGTGGATGTTTTTTTTTCTTTACATGCAATATACATTTTGTGTATTTTTGGACATGCTGATGTTTTTATACTTTTGTGTAAACTTGCTTATATGTGCTCTGAAACTGATGAGACTAAAAATCTCTGCAATCAGATGACATAAACATTTGACATCTGTCCTGTTTAGAGACCAGGGATGTTATGTGCATCTGATATTGTTTTTTCTTTTTCCAGTGGAGGGAGGGTTTGTTGCTCCCTGACCTCAAATAAATGTTGTGTCCTGAACACTCCATGTAGAAGAAGGCTGCATCCACACGGCATCGGGTAAAAAAAAACGTCCGCTAGTCGACCGTTTTTTTTTTTTTTTTTTCCCCCTTGTCCAATGCTTTTTTTTAACATTTTTCAAAAAAAAAAAAGGTCGGTTTTATCTTTTTTTCCCCCATCGGCCGTACAACTGAATGTGTTGGAAACCGACAGAAAGATGTCCGGTGCCGGCGGTGTTTACAACAGGTTACTAAAACCGCTGGTGCCAGGAAAAGATCGGAAAGAAAACTACCTGTGTAGACTATAGGTAGTTCTTTTCTCCTAAAGTCTATGACCTGGCTGATTGTATTTTCAGTGGTTTTAGAATCTTTAGAATCTTAAATAGAATTTTTCTGTACTGTGTGGACATAGCCTAAGAAGCCTGGTATCAAATCAGGCTTGTTATCGGAGCTTCAGTATGAGGGCAGGGTTTAAAGGGAACCTGTCAGGTGGTTTATGTTGCCCTATCGGAGAGCAGAATGTGATAGAGGGAGAGAAGCTAAGCTTTTGATATATAGGGTTGTATGATAGAGGAGAGAAGCTGAGCTCTGTGATATAGGGTTATATGATAGGAGAGACGATGAGCTCTGTGATATAGGGTTGTATGATGGAGGAGATAAGCTGCGCTCTGTGATATATAGGGTTATATTATAGAAGGCGAGAAGCTGAGCTCTGTGATCTATAGGGTTATATGATAGAGGGAGAGGAGCTGAGCTCTGTGATATATATAGGGTTATATGATGGATGAGATATGCTGTGCTATGTGATATATAGGGTTATATTATAGAAGGCGAGAAGCTGAGCTCTGATATATAGGGTTATATGATAGAAGAGAGAAGCTGAGATCTGTGATATATAGGGTTATATGATAGAGGAGAGAAGCTGAGCTCTGTGATATATAAGGTTGTATGATAGGGGAGCGAAGCTGAGCTCTGATATATAGGGTTGTATGATAGAGGGACAGGAGCTGAGCTCTGTGATATATAGGGTTATATTATAGAAGGCAAGAAGCTGAGCTCTGTGATATATAGGGTTATATTATAGAGGAGAGAACCTGAGCTCTGTGTTTATATATATATATATATATATAGATAGATAGATAGATAGATAGATATTGAGATAGATAGATAGATATTGAGATAGATAGATATTGAGATAGATAGATATGGAGATAGATAGATAGATATGGAGATAGATAGATAGATATGGAGATAGATAGATAGATAGATATAGAGATAGATAGATAGATATTGAGATAGATAGATAGATAGATAGATAGATAGATATAGAGATAGATAGATAGATAGATAGATAGATATGGAGATAGATAGATAGATATTGATATATATAGATAGATAGATAGATATTGATATATATAGATAGATAGATATTGATATATATAGATAGATAGATATTGATATAGATAGATAGATATTGATATATATAGATAGATAGATAGATTATTGATATATATAGATAGATAGATATTGATATATATAGATAGATAGATATTGATATATATAGATAGATAGATATTGATATATATAGATAGATAGATAGATAGATATAGATATATATAGATAGATAGATATAGATATATATATAGATAGATAGTATAGATAGATATATTGAGATAGATAGATATATATATATATTATAGATAGATAGATATATTATATATATAGATATATAGATAAAATATATATATATATATTGATATAGATATATAGATATATATATATTGATATTATATATTGATATATATATTGATATATATAGATATATATATATATTGATATATATATATTGAACTTTACAGATAGGGCAGCATAAACCCCCTGATAAGTTGCCTTTTAAAATTCTGGCCACCAGTGAGCATTTGAAGACACTAAGTATGTTTTTGGGCAGTGAAATGGCTAAGTGTCCTAATACATTATGGTTTTTTTGTTTCTTTATCAGAAAAAGATTTTAAACCTATGAAGTAAATTTGGAATACAAAAAAAAAAAAATGAATACAGAACATAAACCCATGGACATTGTTTGTCTGATGCTTGTACATTTTCCCACGCCTTACTTGTACTTGGGTGCTATCAACTTGAAACCACAGCAAATGTAGGAAAAACCTCCATTTGTGTAACCACTTGCTGAGGTCAGTATGGCCTGACCATAAAGTGTATGGGCACCTACAGACAGAGCTGCGATCAGTCATCTATTAACCGTTTCAGCCAAATCGTTTGGGGCCCCCACCCATTACTATTTCCTTTTTTTTTAACATATTAGTGGGTCCCTTTTTGATAGGGCCTCTGACAGGAGTACTGCCCTATTGGCACCTCTGCCTACAGAAAAGTCATTAACACAAAGTAAATGGAAACCGGCAAGAGGATGCACCAGTCCTAATTTTAAGGTTTACAACTGCCCAAGTACACCGACCCTGATCTTTCTGTAGTGGAGCAGTTGGATGTTGCAGAATATGGTTAGAAAGTCCTGTTAGGACACCACCTTGAGGCTCGATTCACACATTGCGTCACTGTTACACTTCTCAGCTGCGTCAAAAATACATTTGGAGAATGCGAGTAAAAAAAAACAAAAAAAAAAACACGTTTTTTCCTTCTGAATGCGGATGATTTTGTAAGTAATTATGGGTAAAAAAATTAGGTTGAATATAAGTTTTTTTTGTTTTTTTGTTTTTTTTAACGTCTTGCGTTTTTTGATGCAGAAAAGTGCAACAAAGATGCAACGTGTGAATCTAGCCTCCGTATGGGTATGTTCACATGGTGTATTGCGGCACATACTGTACGCACCGCAGTACAGTTGTTTTAGAAGTACATGCTGGTCAGCACTGGCTCTCATTGTATTGTACACCGGGGAAAACGTCGGATGCTCATAGTTCTCAAGCCCCGCAATTATGCAGTGTGAACATACCCTTTTTCTATGCACGGATTGCCCCCATTAAATGACTGGGGCTAATCCTCATGGGGATCCAAGGCACTGCAAACCCGAGAGTCCGCCTAAGATTATGGATGTCGGATTTCAGAGCAAATCGTGAACATAATTGGGATCCATGACACCGCATATAACGTGTTTCCTAGAATTTATAGACGGTACATAAAACAGAAAGTAGGGTTTCCCATTATAGGGCTAAGGGAAATTACCTGCCCAACCCCTGCTCCCTCCTGATCACTCATGTTGGTATCAGATGTATGGAAGTGTTTTTCAGGTTGCCGTATCTTTTGGAAATCATGGATGTAATGAGGCGTGAACAGATTTCAAGCGACCTGTTCAGATCTGCAGGAGTTTTAGATTTACATTCTAGGCAGTAGTTGTTGGACAAGTCTGTAGATATCAAGGAGGAGAGGGATCTGATTTGCAGTCACTTGTTATCTCTGAATATTGCTAACAAGCCTGGGTCGCATGATTTTTGTGAAATGACTGATGAAACGGGAAGTTCTGTTTTCCTGGAACATTTCTCAGTCCTATGATGCATGATCTGTCTAGAGAAGGAAGCGGTTGTGATATTAATGTGGGCCTGACGATTGCTAATTTGGCAGTGATGAAACCAGTTCCGTAAGTGCAGGTAGTTGGGTGTGCACACAGGACGGCTCATCTGCTGTAACATCCTCAACTTGTTGGGACATTGTGGTTTTCAAAGATAACTCCATGATGGCATTAGTTTAGGTCTACACAGCATAGGACAAAAAAAAAATGTCGAAAACCTAAAACACGCTTAGAACCTGAGGATTTAGTCAGGTTTTTTTTTTGTCCAAAGCAGCTGGATTTCCGACGCCTTTTTGGGTGGTTTTTCGTTTTTTTGTTGTTGAGGTTTTTGCTCTTCTTCTTTTTTTTTTTTTTTTTTTGTTTATTTTGGGGGGGCAGTTTTTAATGTATGCAAAATTCATATACCCTTTATAAGCACCAGGGCATTTTTTAAGCAGAACTTTCCAAAACTGCTGAAAAATCATCCAAAAAACCATCCTGTGGTTTACATAGACTTTAATAGTAAGTTTTCCTGTGGACTCCATCAGATTTTACATGTTCCTAAAAGCGGCAGCGCCCAAATACCAGCAAAAAAAAGCGACCTGTGTAGACTACAAGTCATTTTTGTTTTTTTGTATTAACGTCTATGTGGACGTTTTTCTGTCAGATTTTCAGCGCTTTCAAAATACTAAAACCGCCGAAAATCCAACGGTAGACCTCTGCTGTGTAGACATAGACTTACACAAACTTAAGCTGTTTTATAGAGGATGTCCTTGCACTATGCTGTACCATTTAAAGGGAACAATCACCAATATATTTTTTTTCTATTAATTAAAATTAGATACTGGTACATATTACTATTATTATTTATTTATTTTTCTTGGCTATTTTTATTTTCTGACTTAGATGTTCTTTTTTTATTATTATTTCTGTTTTCTGTGTATTTATTTAACGACATTTAGAGAGCTGCTTTACAGCAGCTACATGGACCTAGGAGCATGCTCTGTGACTGGGGAAGATATTACTGTGCAGTGATGGGGAGCTTTGACCATCTCCTATTGTGACTGGGAATCCTGTGTTATCTATACACATTGGTATCACCTTTCAGTGTAATTCTGCCTGTGCTGATGAGGAGATTGCTGAAAAGTTTTCTCTGCAGAACAGGAAGTGTGTGATTATTAGGCCTAGTGGCCAAAGTGAAAACTGCAGCCTGCAGCATTTTAGGATTTTTTAAACATATTAATAGTGATGTGGAAAATTTAAAAAAGCAACCAAAAATTCTTAATGTGTTTAACATAAAAACATGAGTTAAACTACAGGTCATTTTTACTGACCTCTTCCCTTGAAAGGGGTTTTCTTAGTTGAGGATATTAATGGCCTATACTCTGGATAGACCATCCATATGAGCTCAATGGAGGCCATATCTTGACACTCCTGCTATACAGCTGTTTAAATCGACTTATTGCTAGGGAGAGACTAGTTCCATACACCTGCATTCAAACAGTTGTGCAGGGTTTTAGAGCCTTGTACTGTTCTCTTTAAGGGCGGTATAGTATATGGCCGCTCTACTATTAGCCCAAGTGGGAAAAAAAAGATAATTGTGCTGATTGCTGTATTCTTTCAGATGTACCAGCCAGAGTCACAGCTATTAAATACTCCAAAGAGCAATCCCATTGGCACTGTTGATCACCGTCAGATTACAAAAAGAAACGCAAAACTTTTTGATAAATGGCAATAAAAAAATGTACGTTATTGGGGTTACAGTGGCAAAATAAGAAGAAAAAAAAAATGATACCTACTTGTCCACTGCCCCTTTGGAGCCACTGCTCTTGACTTCTGAGTTATTTTCCTGATGCAGAGGAGAAGCTGTTCATTCACTAACAGCGGACGCAAACCTCTTCAGCGAGTCGGAACCCGAAACTCAAGTGCAACTCCTAAGGGGCAATAGTGGGGGACAGGCAGGCAAGTATCAGTTTTGTTTTTTTTTTTGTCTTTTTAATTGCCCACTCTGCCCCATTATCATGTAGTGTTTTTTTTTTTTTTTTTTTTTTAGTGGACAAGCCCTTTAAGAAATTTTTGTTGTGCACACACCCACAACAAAAGTTTTATACATTTAATGTCAAGAAAGACGTAAAAGGTCATGGAACTCGCCAGCAATGAATATTTAATAAAATGCTCCGGTACAGACATGGACGAGGTACGGGTCAAACCAACGGCCGTTTCATGGTTACTGACACTAAAGTAATTACCATTAAAGTAATGGCTCTGATTCCACTGTACTCATGTGCCCTCCTTAGGGTGCATTCACATGCGTTTTTTGGGGACAGGTTAAAGGCATAATCTCCCCCTCCCCCTCCCCCCCCCCCCCCCCAAAAAAAGAAAAAAAAAGTGTCAAAAACAACAAAGTAAAAGCCTTCCATTTGATTGCAATGTAAAATCAGTGTCACTGTTCAGACTATGCTGATTTTACTGGAGTATTTTTGGTGCTTACTGTAAGCGCCTACAACAAATTGACATGTTGATTCTTTAAGGTGTTTTTTGCGCGCCGACAATACCAAAATATAGGAGGCAGAAAATTCACCTCTGACACTGTATTGCTTATTCTTGCAAGTGCAGCATTTCCAACATGGAAACAATGCTTTTTCAGTGCTGACATTTTCAGCGCCAAAATACGTCTTGTGAACTCGCCTCTTCACACTCCTCAACAGTAATGGATGAATACTTTTTATATATAGATAGATACGTACATGGCAGACAGTCAGTCACTCCTGGGGAGAGGAGCGATCTGGATACAGCAGACTTGTGACCTGGCCCAAATGACACAAACTAATGGCATGATCTTTGTTAGGTGAAGAATACAATGGACTAATCGCGTAGCTCTGCCGCATACTATATGAGTCTTGTAAATATTGTGGATCCACGGATATAAGAAGTGCTTCTTTTATGTGGTTCATTCGTTAATCTCGGGCCTAGTGTTTTGTACATCTTTAGGATATTGTCTTTTGTCCACTGGGTTATTACTCACTGCAATAAGTTCTACAATATCACCCTTGTTTTTGGGCAAGCATGTTTTTTTTGGAAAAATGCCCGGGATATTTTGTTATCCTTTCTTTCGCCCTGTTAACTGTATTAAAAAAAGGAAATGTGACAAATCCGGGCTGTTTTTTGTAAATTTCCCTTTTTTCCCCCCGTAAAAACCTGGGGCCCTTTTCCCTATTTCGGGTGTTTTTGTGTGTTTTCCCCGTTTCATTTCTGAATTCCCCGTCAGATTTTTGGCAGTTAAGTTGGGGTTTCCCTCACAAACCCACCCTTTCCCCAAACGGGGGCTGATAGTGAGGGAGGGACACCCCTGTGAAAACTGGAATTTTTAAACCCCCTCTGACAGAAACCATAAAAAAATAACAGAGGAAAAAACACAAAAAAGAAAGAAAGATCCCGGGTTTTATTTCACGGGGGAAAACAAGGAAATTTTAAATAAAAAAAACAGGGCGGGGGAGGGAGAAGCCTCTTTAAAAAACCACACGGGCTAAAGTGGGGGTTTTAAAACCCTCCAAAACAGAACCCCTTTTGCTGCGGGTACAGATTTTCCTTCGTGGATACTAATTTGGCTATGGAAAACATCACTTGTGCCTGGGTTGAGGGTAGGGCAGCAGTTTCAAAATCTTTAACCTGCAATGTCCGTGTCAGGTTGCACAACAAGGCATTTTTTGACGATTAGATCACATTCAGGTTTTTCTGAGCATGGTTTAATGGGGCTGATGCCATCACAAGAACAGACCTATTCATGATTGTCTTCGATTAAAACTATTCATACTGTTTGTATAAAAACTACTCTTGTTACAAAAGTATAGATCGACACCGTAAAAATAAAAAAATGAACTGCCACTAAATGCATGAATAGTAATTGTCCGAAAGCCAAGCACGCATAGAAGTGGATGTGCAAACGCATAAAATTGTTCACATTTTATTTTGTATAATGAGTCCTAGACTTCAATTAATAAAATAATTAAAAGCTATATACACCAAGGATCTATTAACGATAAGAAGGGTCTCATTGCAGTGTACACCCATAATGTATAATAAAAGCAAAGGGGTCTAATACCGTGTAAAATCTGCACAAAAAATCCTTCTAGTTCTATACACCTAAGGTGCCTAGTGCATAAATATCCACATAATGTGCCATTAAAAAGTGAAGGCAAAAATGTACCCAGTAGGTGAACAAATATTAAACTTGGTAAATGTACCAGGCCCCCAGCTCTGCAGTTGTAGTCGCACGTATATCGCTGCCTCCTAATGAAGCTTCAGTTCTACTGTTACTCGAATAGCTCTTTGGTCGGTTTAAGAGCAGTTCAGCTAAACTTGTCACAGTATTCTTGTTCCAGATGTCCTGAACCTGAATCCCATTAAAGTTTATAGGAGGAAATTCAGCGAATTGTATAGGAGCACCACAACACATCTGGGGCACCCCATAATTGGGATTGGGGTTAGACGAACCCTAACAATAGGCTTTGGCTAACCCTTGCCCTAACACTTGGGTTCCCCTGATCCACCCTAGGGATGTAGGGTCATTACTTTTATTTTTATTGCAAGTTTGAACAAAATGTGATTATATCTGACCTGAATTGAATCACTGAAATTTAGGTCACATTTAACGTTAACCCAAATCCGAGGCTCAACATTATTTACTATCCTCACTGACAGCAAATCTACAGCCAGAAATCACTTTTCTTTATGGAACAGTATGGCTCTTATTTACTATTGTGGTTGCGCCAGAAAACGGTCTTAAAATGCGCCACTTTTTGGATTATGTCGGACACATTATATGCTTTTTGCACACTGAGTACAGTGTGCAACAGGGCTGTGCGCCTTAGTGGGGAAAATGGGTGTGGCTGTGCATGAACACTGTGCACAAAAGCAATCCAAGCAAACGTTGGTCTAAAAAGCTAAACAAGTCAAAAGCCGTGCCGAATTTATCAATCGTCATGAGCCACTTGATAAATCTGGTGCTTCGTTTATTCTGTCTAACTGTTAGGCCGCTGTAGTAAATGATGGCCAATATAGCTTCTACCTGCCAATGTTCCTCCCACAAGGATGCTTCTCCAATCTTACGTTTTCACATATTGTTTCCCTAGTTTGCAAATTGCTTGGCTCGGTACATCCATGAACAAAACATCCATGACCTTAAAGTGTGGACCAGTCAGATGAAGAGAACGATTCAGACGGCAGAAGCCCTTGGCGTACCGTACGAGCAGTGGAAGACCCTAAATGAGATTGATGCTGTAAGTTTTTCTCTTTAGCACCTGTATTATTTCAAGCTGAGAGGACAGTGCTGAGAATATCGATTTGATGCCAAATTTGAATGTCTGTATCATGGATGCAAGCCTGGAGTACCCACCGTCTCCAATAGGTGACCTAAGTAAATTGGACACTAAGGCTATGTTCACACGGTGTAATTTCGGCACGCATTTCGCATCGTATTTCTGCTCTAATACGAGCGAGATGCGCGCCGAAATTATGGTAATCCACAGTTCTCGTAAACTAAGGAATAAGCCTCTTCTCCCCGCTCATACAATACAATCGTATTGTACGCCCGGGGAGATAAGTGACATATCAATTACTTGCGGCAAATATGCGCCGCAAGTAATGACAGTCTATGGGGCCGATCAGCACGACTCCCAAACACCCAACGTAATTGCGGAGTGTACTGTACGCCCCACAATTAAAGCTGGTGAAAAATAGCCTCAGGGCCCCATGTATGAAAACTGTCTAGGTCTAAAACTCGCTTTGCTACCTATAGCAACCAATCAGAGAGCCTCTCTCATTTTTCCAGAGCACTATATGAAATGAAAGGGGCTCTCTGATTGGTTGCTATGGGCAACAAAGTGGGTTTTAGACCTAGACAGTGTTCATACTTGTGACCCAAAATCATTTAGGCCAAACAGAGTAGTAGGCTGTGCTTTGTAGATAAATACCCCAGTATTATGTTACAGTATCCAGTAGGAGTATTCATATAAAAATGTATATTAAAATAGCCACAATGTACATGTTCTTCAGTTGAGATCCCAGGAAATGGGGAAAAATGAACACCGCCCCTAGTGAGACATTTCACCCTTCTTCCCTTTGCTGTGATCAGATCCTGCTTTTGGCAATGAAAGGATATTGAGGGGTGCATAGACCAGAAATCCAGTAGTGTATGCTGGGCGCCTTCGTACTTTTCTTGTGTATGGTACCATTTGCATTCACCTATAACATGACCTTGTGATTCCATTGGGCTCTGTCGTGTTTCTGCTAGGGCGTATGTGAAGAGATGCGTTATGAAGAAATTCAGGAAGCATTCCCTCTGGAGTTTGCCCTCCGAGACCAAGATAAATACAGATACCGTTATCCAAAAGGAGAGGTTAGTAGATACAAATGGGTTAGTAAATATGCAAACACCTAGTTTTTATGATAAATGCAATGGGCAATAGTTACTTTATGATTTGTAAATTACTACATTTTAGGGGTTTACCCTGTAGGTGCAGGAGTCGCAGTGTGTCTAGTAAAATAGTTTTGATGAGTATATAAGGGGGTGCACATGTAAAATATACAGTATACAACATGTTAAAGGGGAACTTGCATGACTAATGTCGGTGCTCATTACCCATATTTGCAACATACAGATACATGTGAAAGGAAAAAAAAAGTATTTTTAGTAGAGGCAGATCCCGGTTTACAAACAGGATAGGGACTGTAGGTTTGTTCTGAAGTTGAATTTGTATGCAAGTCGGAACAGGTATATTTATTAAATGTAACTCCAGGGGAAACATTTTTTAGTTTTGGGTAGTGTAGCGTAGGGTTAAAACCCCTTTGATATTTGTTTTGCTGTCTGTGCCCCATTTTAGATTTCACCTCCCTTTCTCATATGCTGCTGTGGCATGCTGGCACTTGTAGTTCCACAGCTACTAGCTGCTGTGGGACATAGAACTACAAGTGCCAGCATGCAACAGCAGCCCATTTTAAACACGTGTACTATTCAGCACCTATACAATTAGTACATGTGTAGTGTGGAATTCTGGAACTTTTAGTTTCACAACTACAAATGCCAGAATGCCATACATCTAATTGTAT
This sequence comes from Phyllomedusa bahiana, assembly GCA_025379985.1. Classification (NCBI taxonomy): domain Eukaryota; kingdom Metazoa; phylum Chordata; class Amphibia; order Anura; family Hylidae; genus Phyllomedusa; species Phyllomedusa bahiana. Next base: position 75,416 of record JAODAL010013840.1, read on the forward strand.
AGGTGCTGATACAGTGCTGTACTTTACATTGGACAAAGGGTGGGTGGGGATCGGGAGCAGTAAGAACAGACCTGACGTACCAGGGCCAATAGCGCAAGATAAGAGCGACGTGAGGGAGAGCAGTTGTGCCGACCTGAAGCACAAGTCAGGTGGGCAGGAGGAAGGTAAAGAAGAGCTGATGATCACCGCTGGCCAGAAGATGCAGTGGGCAGAGGAAGGCTCGACGTTCCGACGTAGTTATAGAGCGTGACTGTGTGTGATGTCAGCATGCTGAACCACACCCCATAAGTCTCCGTTTTTAACTAGCAGACGGATGTAAGTCGGGAACTGCCTGTATTTTATTTAACATGTTTAACTTTAATTTTTTTCAGTCACACTAGGGGTCTTGACTATTTCATTCCTATTGTAATACACTACAATATAGAAGTATACATACAGGCATCCTATTAGATTCTAATAGGTATGCTTAGAAAGCAGACTTGGGGGAGGGGGGGCATCATCAGACGCTCGGTTGTTATGAGGAGGTGGAGGGCTTACTGAATGAACCCCTTCCATCTGTCTAACTACGTAGATGCCACAGTTGCAGTTGCCTGTAGCACCTAAGTGGTTAAAGGGAACCTGTCACATAGGTTGTGCCCCCCCCCCCCTTGCGGTGGGCAGCCCAAGCTCGTGGCAGACCGGCTGTTTGCAGCGCTGTGTCCCTTATTCTGTAAGATGCTGTAGTTTTAGTGTTTTTTAATGCTCAAATCTGCAGTTTTCAGCCAGAAAAGTCATTCAAATAGTCAGTTTTTTTTCAAACCCCGCCCACCTGAGGCTAGCTGCGCCCACCTCACTGAAATACCTATTACTTTGAATAAGTGGAAACATGTGAATAACTGTCAGTGGGCGGAGCTAGCCTTTGGTGGGTGGAGCTAACACCTGCTCATGAATAAGATTTGAGGGGTAAATGCTCTAAAACTCCTGCATCTTACAGAATAAGGGACACAGCGCTGGAAACAGCAGGTCTGACACTAGCTTGTGCTGTCCTCAGAAAGGGGGGGCCCAAAAACCTATGTGACAGATTCTTTTTAAAACCAAACTTAAGGAACCTGAAAAGGAAAGTTTATGCCCCAAACATTTTTTTATGGGCTTGAAAACTCTAAAAATAAGGTAAGTGTTTTAGTACAAAAACTGATTCTTCACTGCAAGGATCACTTGGATCTTGTAAAAGTTAAAGGGGTGTTATCGTTTCATTAAATGGTCTTCAGAATAAGGGGACAGTGAAAACAAGCAACTTTGCAATTGGATGTCATTAGCAAAGCTGTCTTGTATTCACAGTATTCCTTATCTTGTGTTTTTGTTTACACTGATATCTAGTGCTGGTCGAATCCCTCCTCCTTGCATTTCACTAGCTGAGAGCTCATTTACATTCTGTACAGCCCCCCGGTGGGTTATATTTACGAAGCTGTGTCTGTCACTCAGAGTAAGGGACCGTCACATTTTCACTTTATACAGGCAGAAGAAACAGAATTACACTGAAGGGCTTACACAATAAGGAAAATAGCAAAAATTTGTGTCGATCCCTGCCTGACTCAAGTTTTGGGACCATAGCATTTTCTCTTCCACAACCACCAAACAGAAACAGACTGCAACAGATTCTCAAATGAGAAAACATAACCGTTTTGTACCGGTGCCTAACTCCCTCATCGAAGTGAGATCTGTGCCGTTCATAGAGCATCTCCAGCTGTGAAAAGGAGAATAGTTCAGTGCTCAGTCTAGATTGAATGCAGCCTGTGGTATGTATACAGCTCTTAAAAAATAAGACTGCATAGGGAAAGACAGTGACATGTGGACTCAGAGATGGGGGGGGGGGGGTCTCGGGAGCCAGCATGCACAGTGAAGGGGGGGATGATGTCACCCAGCTGGGAGGGGAAGAAACGCCCCTGCATCTCCAGATTTGAGAAGCTAAGAGCAGTGTGAATCAGCCGAACTAAGGAAGCGATACATCCCCTTTAATCCATGACACAGTCACGTTTCTGTAAAATGTCAGGTGGTGCAGTCTGTTCTTTTACATTGGGATATACGCTCTTCAGAAATGCTGAGGAAGCCTCTTTCTTAAGCGTCCCTCATAGTGTAACATGTCCAGGCCCATTAGGACACAGTAACAGCTGTTCATTGTTTATCACTGGACATTAGTTCCCTTAACTGACCTGGTTATTGGGTATAATAGCTGCGGTAAGGACAATGTGTGCACCTTATGTGGGCACATGTTATCCGCTGGCCATTAAGAGTGTTGTGGAAATTAGAACATTGAGCTTCAATGTGAAAAATTAACTCTGCATGTTGTGTGGAGGTGGGGAACTCGGAGGCGCTATAAGGGCAGTCATTCTCTCAGGGACCCAAAACAAAAAAAAGTGAGGATGGGGGACTACCACAGTTGCATTTATATGCTCCTTAGGGGTCATAATTTTAGGATGTATGATATGGTACAAGGTGGGAACTGGTATTGAGTGGGTGGCTAAAATGCTTTGGCCGTGTGCAGCTATTAAGATTACCATGGGCAATCCCTAGAGCAGCGTTTCTTAACTCCAGTCCTCAAGACCCACCAACAGGTCATGTTTTCAGGATCTCTCACAGAATGCACTGACAATAACGATATCACCTGTGCAGAATGCACTGACAGTAATGATATCACCTGTGCAGAATGCACCGACCATCAGGATATCACCTGTGCAGAATGCACCGACCATCATTATATCACCTGTGCAGAATGCACCGACCATCATTATATCACCTGTGCAGAATGCACCGACCATCATTATATCACCTGTGCAGAATGCACCGACAATAATTATATCACCTGTGCAGAATGTACTGACAATAACGATATCACCTGTGCAGAATGTACTGACAATAATGATATCACTTGTGCAGAATGCACTGACCATAATGATATCACCTGTGCAGAATGCACTGACTATAACGATATCACCTGTGCAGAATGCACCGACCATAATGATATCACCTGTGCAGAATGCACCGATAATAATTATATATCACCTGTGCAGAATGCACTGACAATAATGATATCACCTGTGCAGAATGCACTGACAATAATGATATCACCTGTGCAGAATGCACCGACCATAATGATATCACCTGTGCAGAATGCACCGACAATAATGATATCACCTGTGCAGAATGCACCGACAATAATGATATCACCTGTGCAGAATGCACTGACAATAATGATATCACCTGTGCAGAATGCACTGACAATAATGATATCACCTGTGCAGAATGCATTGATAATAATTATATTACCTGTGCAATGCTGAGGAAATACTGAAAACTTGACCTGTTCGTGGGTCTTGAGAAACCCTGCCCTAAAGGAACTACAGGAAAGGCATGGGGAAGATTCTAAGGGTTTCAAGTTTTTTTGATTGGTTTTGTCTTTGTGCCCAAAATAATGTAGCTTTTGGGTTTCACTTTCTTCTTGGGGCAGATGCAGCTGGTGTAAGTTATGTACTGTGTTTTTGTTGTTGTTGGGGGTGGGGGGGGGGGGGGGTTGGCGGGTGCGTGCATGCGTTCCCCCACAAAAAAATGTGTGTTATGGGAATTAAGAAAAATATCCCCCAGCTTTGTCTGTGCGGTGTCCAAATTAGAAATGAACTCAAAAGTGTATATGCACATACATCGTAGAAAGAACAAGAGACATTCCCCAAAATGTCAGTGTATCCTTTCTCCTTTATTGAGTGCTTGGCAAGCAGTTTTATTAACTTTGAGCAATCTATACAAAACAGATATATTTCTGTTGGTTAATACCTTTTTAGTCATCTGTGTTAGTAACACCTCTTATAATTATTCATGTACTATAACAATCGCCTCATTAATAATCATTAATAAGCATCGTCACTGGTCAGTACTAAAAATCACACCTCTAATTATTCTAAATATTCGTGAACGCTACTAAGCATGTATGACGTAGTGATATGAGATTTCTAAAGGTCAGTGTTTCTATTGCGCATGCCAGAACAACAAGGGCTATTGACGATTTCTAAGCTCTGTACTAGACATTTTTAGCCTACATAGCGTAGCATACAAAGTCCAAAATAATATAGGCCATTATCTGTAATGTTGGAGTCTGAAATTCTCAAAAACAATGCAGGGACACAAGCACAAGTGTTTTATGGAAGAATACTGATTATTAGAAAATTGCTAAACTTTTAACCCTGTATTAAAGAACTCTAGAATTTTATTGATTTCCATATCAATTCCCCCCTTAAAAGTTTTTGCATTTTCAAATGAGTACCTGAATGAGACATACCTAGGTGAGAGTAGGGGTTCTATCCCACGGGTTAATCCCTGCGACTGAAACGGGTCTTCATACCAACCATTGCTAATCAATAATTGGTAACATATTGCGGCAGTTTCCATCACCCCCTCTGGGTCTCGTCTCTATTCTGGGGTCTCTACATTGTGTTAGGGCTTGTTCACATGGAGTATACACTCCGCTGCTAATTGTTTAGATCCATCTTGGGGACCGACAGAGCGGACCCCAAGATGGATCCTAAAAGTGCTTGTAACACGCAGTGTAAACTCCGTGTGAACAAGCCCTTCTAATTCTCATCTGGGTGATCTAATTGCCTCTCCATCAAGAGGCCTCATCTGGAGCACCATTGTATTGGCCCTCATCATATTGTTAACAGCTTTTGCAATTATACTACATAGTAGGGGAAAACAACAAACTCCAGGATCATAATAACTAGTATTATGACCCCAATGGCTATGGACACATTTTCCAAACATCCTTCATCCCTTGCATCAATTTAGGGAAGGATCATGTATTCTTGCATATGAGGCTGATTCGTCAGTAAGAGAAGTCATTTTCTTTAAGGCCATACTGATGCTTCCCTTCAGGGCTGTGTTATTTGGGATAAAATGCATGGCCTTTGTTATATTTTTCACACCCACCTTTTCTACTAAGATCATATCCAACACATTCTATTTTGGAAAGAAAGCCACAGACGTTGTTGGGCCTAGCTGATTATCCCTCTTACAACTTGTCTAGTGTAATTATAATATTATTACAATTACATTATAATACACGTAATTAATACAACGTTCTTGTTAGTGGTGATCCCTCACCTTGGGCTTTAAGCCCCGGGCCTGAAAAGTAGTTAATGACCAGAACATTTTTTTTTTAGTTTTTGCCTCCTTGCGTTTCAACAGTTGTAACTTTTTTATTTTTTCAATGACGCAGTTGGATGAGGCCTCGTTTTATTCGGGACAAGTTGTATTTTATGGGGGAATAGTTTAAGTTCACTTAGAAATTATTGCAGAATTAAAAAAAAAAAAATAATAATTTTTATTTTTTGGGGTTTTTTTTTTACTTTTTTTTACACCATTCACATTCCACACTTAAAGGGGATTTGCTGAGACGAAAGTTTCTTAACTCTCTTCTACACAGGCGAATGTCAACAAATTCACACGCTGATCATGAAGCTGCAGGGGAGAGAGGGTGGGGCCAGTGAGGGGTGAGGAATCCAAGGGAGCGTCTCAAAACTTAAGTGAAATAATAAACAGTACAAGAGTGGATTCTCAATACAGCAAGACACAGCCTCAGACTGCTCTGTCAGGAGGAGCCTTATCTGCTAAGATGCTAATGTAAACAAATCACGGAGCTGAAAGAGAGAGAGACGCTCACAGCCAGAGCACAAAGCTGCATAAGGGATCCTGTGACATGTTCACTCAAATAATCAAACTATAACTTGTGGCTTCTGTGTACAAAAGACAACAGCTTTTCTACACAGCAGCTTGAAAGCTTCTTCATGTTCTCTGTCATCAGATAAAGCAGGATATAATCACTCTACAACTAGTTTATTCTGTATACAAAAGAAAACATATTGCTACCGGTGCCTTAAAAACTTCTGCAGCTCAGTCTCATCAGATAAGAAGTGTGATCTGCGCAAGCCCGGCCAGCAGACCGCAGCTCTTGTTAGGTCGTATCTAATAGAAGCTTTGAAGTAACCAAGGGCATGTAAGGAAGGCTGTAGCTCTCTCAGACTGCAATTTTTGTAATCACATATATTTAGAAAAGTGATTAAAAACCCATTTTGGAGGATCCCACGTCAACATTACATCGTGGCAAAACCCCTTTAATAATTTGTTAGATTAATTCTACAGGTTATTACGGTCGTGTGGATACCTAATATGTGTAGGGTTTTTTGTGTGTAATGTATGCACAATTATTTTTTATTAAATATTTATTTTATTTATTTATATTTTTATTCATTTTTTTTACACTTTTTTTTTTAGTTTTTTTTTTTTTGTTTAATCCCATGAAGGGGGAACTGTTACTTTTTTTTTTTTTTTTTTTTTTTTTTTTTTTTACACTTAGTAATGTATTAGCATATTCATATATACTAATACATTATAATCTGTGTCACTTTGACACAGGCAGTGATCTGGACAGCAACACAGTGTGTCCTGGTCACTGGCTTCATACACAGACAGCTCTGGGGCCACTCTAGGTTCCCAGGGCTGACTGTGCAGCCGTTCCCCGAGCTCTGCCGCAATCAAAGGGTTAAAGCACTGGGTTGCGGAGGCTTCCTCCGCACTCCAGTGCTCGAAGGATATGCTCTGGGAACAGGGCTGTGTAGTACAGCCCCGATCCCAGCGCAGCCGGGCGCCGCAAACCCCGAAGTCTGCAGCGACGCCAAAAGAAGTCACTGCAGACGAACGACCCGCACCAGCCGACGCCAAAAGACGGTGCGCGGTCGTTAAGGGTTTAAATGAAACTATAAGGGAATGCTGCAGGAGCTGATCTTTTACCTCGAAGAATGCACTGATTCCTCTATTCCTACCACATTCTAGTAGTAATCTCACCAGTGTCAGAGAGGGACAGTATGTGAGAATATATATCCGGGCATTAGGAATTTTACAGGAGTGCATTCTCCCTTTTTTATTTAACAAAACTTTAGCTTGGATCTTATCCCTCTATCTGCACAGAGCCACTGTACATCGGCTCTTCATCTAACCGGATTGTGTGAGAGAGAGTAGGATGACTTGGAATTGTTACCTTTTAAATTGACCATATATTTACAATACCCGTGAGGGGAAAAAAAAACCTAAAAATGTTTTACCCTTCTCAAGACCTGAGAAGCAGGAAAAGACAGGGATAATTCCCCGGATAAGTAATTACACCAGTAGGTGAGTGTGGCCTAATCTATGTGGCTGGATACAAGTATTCTAATTATTTACAAGCAGAAGCATTTGCATAGGAAGAGAACAAAAAGTACAATTTATATCCTGTTTTACCAGCAGAAATGGAACGGTTGGAAGTTAAAGCTTTGCAGAAGCGCAGGCAAGGCAGTCAGACCTGTGTGACAGCGGTGTATTTTTCACTGAAACCATTCATTTATTCTCGGTGTACCCGGTTTCAAATGCTAGCTCATCGGTTAAGTCTTTTTCTACTTGGACACCAGGCTCTACAGTTAGGACTGTGGAAGGGGCAGGTAGGACATTTCTTGACATTGTGAATTCAGCTTCAGTTCGGTATCTAGTATCTGAACCATCACCCAAGTCCCTGAGATTAAATACTCCTATCATACTACTTCCAGCCTGTAATACATAGCTATGCCATAAGATCTGGCATCTCCAGATGACAGGGTTTTTTTTTAATCATTAGTTAGATAATGTGGCAAACAGACCTTTTTGCAGATTCTGACCCCCAAAAATTAAAGTAAAAGAGAAAAATTTCCAATAAATATATATTTTTTTCCGAAACATTGCGGGTTTTTAAAAGCCCCCGGGGATTCCTTGTGAAAGTTTTTTTTTTTTTTTTTTTTTTTTTGCCCCAGCAGTATGTGGATGAGAATTTTTTTGAACTTTTATCCACACTGCAGCTGCTGTGATGTTTTGCAGATTTTTTGCACACACAAACCCAGAAAATCTGCAGTGTACATGACCTTTGTGAAAGAACTCTCTTAAAGGGGTTGTCTAGTGGATGAAATAATTTTGCTTTGTGTTGAGCCTGGAAGTTCAGGTGACCAGGGGAGTTTGGCTTTTTTCAGAGCCACATTCCTGTGGTCCTGCCTCTCCAGGCTTTTAACATGAGGGGGGGGAAAAAGATAGATGAAGCACAGCAAGGGATCCCGGGGCTTGTAGTTATACAGGGTAAAGGGAAACCAATTTCAAAAAAGGAATTCTGCCTCTTGGCCGCAGAGAAGAGCAGTTACATACACTAGAAGAAATGCAGAAATTAGCATCAAAAACATCAGGGAGATGAAAAAAAGGCTGGGAAAGCCATTTGAAAAAATTTTTTATTAAAATTTATTTTTTATATTTTTTATAATATAATTATATATATATATATATTTACAATACAGACAAAAAGTTTGGACAAAAACCTTTCCCCATTTCCAACAGTTTTCTGTATTTTCATAAACTTTTAAGGCTATGTTCACAGGGCTAAATTCACGCTGTAATTGGGGGGACAGTTTTTGCCCGCAATTAGGGCGTGTGTGGGGAGGGGGGGGCGGGTCGGCACCCTCCCCCGGGCCCCCCCTAAAAACTTTCATTTTCCAGGGCGCGTATCCCGCCGGGGGAGGGGGAGACGGAATCCATAGTTCTCTATGAAACTGGGGTTTTTCCCGTAATGCCCGGGGAACGGATTTTCACCCGTATTTGCGCGCAATTTGGATTTGAAATCCGCCCCAAATCAGCCGTTTTTTAAAAGCCTAAAAATTGAAAGATTTTTTTTAATTAAAAGGCATCAAAATTTTAAAAATTAACACATGGGAATTATATATTTAAACCCAAAAAAAGTGTAAAAACCAAGGGAAAAAATTTGTTTTATATTCTAGGTTCTTCAATTTACCCCCCCCTTTTTGCTTTGATTCCCTCCCTTTGGGGCATTCTCTTGTTTAGCTTCAAGAGGTAGCCCCTGAAAGGGTTTTTTAAATTCACAGGGGGCCCTGTCGGGTTTTTAATAAGTGGGATTTCTTCCTTATAAATGGGGTTGGGAAAATTAGTTGTGTTTTTTCAAAAAGTAAGGTGGTTTCCACATTGATAGCCCTACTAAAATGGACTGTTAAAATTTCTATTTTGGGAAAAAAAAAAGCAGGGGAAGTACAAAAAAAAGAGGGGCCATCATTACGGGTAAGAAATAAAGGGCAGTCATTCCAAAAAAATTTGGGGGGGGACTTTAAAAAGTGTCCCCAAGAGCAGTGGAAAAAACCCAAATCAAGCGCTAAAAAGGGGAAACGGGGGGTCACATGAGGACCCCCCAAAAAAGGGAAGCCCAAGAGTCACCTCTGCTGCGGAGGATAAGTTCACCCGGGAATAAACCAGCCTCAAAAATAAAGGTTAACAGAAAATTCAGTTTTAAAAGAGCGGGTCAAGCCACACAGAGTTCTAGCAGCAGAATTCTCTACAACAACTTTTTAAGAGGAAAACTGTGTGCAGCACCCCCTATGGAAAAAATAGGGGCGGGGGAAAACCCACTGCTAAGGACAGGAACAAGCAGGAGAGACTTGTTTGGGCTAAAGAAAAAAAAAAAAAAAGGAGGGGGACATTAGATCAGTGGAAATCTGTTTCTTTTTGGGGCCCGAGTCCAAATTTTAGATCTTTGGGTTTTTAACCCCCGTTTTCCCTTTTTTTGCGACGCAGAAAAGGGAACCCAATGGGGGCTCTACATGCCTGGTTCCCACCCTGAACATGTTGGAGGAGGGGGGGATGGTGTGGGGGGGCTTTGCTGGTGACACGTTGGGGATTTATTCAAAACTGAAGGAAAAACTGAACCAGCATGGTTACCACAGCTTTTGCAGCCCGGGAGCTATTCCTCCGGGTTGCGTTTTAGTTGGAAACCCTTTATTTATTTTTCAACAGGAAAAATGAACCCCCCAAAACCTCCAGACTGTGTAAGGGGGGGGGTTTTTTTGGAAACCAAGAAGGAGATGATGGGGTGCCTTTCGCCAAAAATGACCTGGCCTCCACAGGTTTACCCCCGACCTGAACCCAAAACGAGATGGTTTTGGGGGGGGCTGGGGCCCCAGGGGTGAAGGCAAAAGGCCAACAAATGCTAACTCTTGGGGGAAATCCTTAAAAAACTGTTGGAAACCATTTTAGGTTTACTACCTTTTGGAAGCTCATCCCAAGGAAGGGAAAGCCAAGAGGGGGCAAAGCAGTAATCAAAGCAAAAGGCGGGTACTTTGAAGAACCCAGGGAAAATAAGACATTAAATTTTTGTTGTTTTACACTTTTTGGGTTAAATAAATAATTTCCCCCCAAAAGTGTTTTTCCATATTTTGATGCCTTCCCCCCCGTTTTGAAACTACCCAAATTTTTTTAGTCTTTAAAATAAAAAAAATGGGAAAAGAAAGGTGTGGCCAAACTTTTGGTCTGTTCTATGTGTGTTTTGGGGTAAACGATAAATTTTTTTATTTTAAATTTTTTTTACCGGGAAAAACCCCCTTGGGGTATGTGCAAAAGGGCCCTGTTGAATACGTTTTTACAAACCTAAAACTTTTCCCGATTTGGTACCACAAAAGGTGGCAATTTTTTGGGTTATTTTTTTTTGGACTGCAAAAACGTACCCTTAAAAGTTTTATACGGCTTTTTTAAATGCATGAAAAAGGATCCCAAAAGGGGACATGTCACTTCTTTGGGCAATCCCTAAAGGCAATACAATAAAACCCATGTAAAATATGTACGTTGTTAAGGGTACATTGCAATCAAAGAAAACTGAATGGAAAAATTGTGAAATACGAAAATTTGGGCCCCGTATTTCCCCAAACGCTAAAACCAAAAGTTAGGGGACGTTTTCTGTAACTCAACATCACCCCCTTAAAAGGCCTTGAAACATGACTAGGAATTTTAGCCAAGCCCGAGCTAGTTTCCTTTCCCCAGGTGGGAATTGGGGAATTTTTTTTACTTTGAGGGGAAAATGACTTGCCCCAGTAAAGGAAACGCTCCTTTATGGGTACGCCCCCTGCCCCTATGATATGGAGATTTAAACCCATTTTAGTTCAGGGGAGATGAGGGTTTCACTCGTTTTGCCTTTAAACCCGTCTTCTATTAAAGTCCTTAATGTTTTCCCATTTTATCCTAGAAAAAACTAATTGTGCGCTTTAAATAACAAAACTAAGTATTTTCAGTCATATGAGGACCTGGTGCAGCGTCTTGAACCGGTCATAATGGAGCTGGAGCGTCAGGAGAACGTGCTGGTTATCTGTCATCAAGCAGTCATGCGCTGCCTACTGGCCTATTTCTTGGATAAGACTGCAGGTGAGGACAGGATGCCTATTTTAAAACTTTTTTATTTTTTTTTTTTTTAAATCCCTCTAGATATTCCATTATATGCAGGACTGACTGTATTAAATATTTTTTAAAGTCGTTGTACAAGAAATATGGCTGCTTTCTTCCAAAAAAAATAAAAACAAATACTATACCTGTCAAAATGATAAAAAGTTTCTGAGCTGCCCAAAACCAAAAAAAAATGTATTGATCGATGTTGTGCTGGTTTTTGCAAGACAGCAGCCTTGTTTTTGGGTATCCTGTACAACCCCCGTAATTTCTTTCCCCCATTTAGCTGCAACCCAAAAATTTTACTGCATAGGGCCAAAACTTTTAAAAAACATGTTAGTGCAGTTCTTGGGTGCTTTATCAACATTAAAATCTTTTGTACATCTTTACATTAAACCCACATTCATTTTTTAGGGCCCTTTAGGGTTGTTTTTTTCATAGTTTGAAAAGGGCAAAAAAAAATTTTTTTAAACCCCCTTGGGGGGGGGAAGAGAGGAAATTTCATGCAGATTTTTTCATTTAAATTTTTTTCATTTATTTTTAAACGCCATTGATTCCATGGCGCTGTACATTCGAGGGGGGGGGGTTTCATACAAAATATGTCAAACGAGTACTTTTAAAAGGATGATTTACTTCAACCCGGCACAAAAGAGGGGGAGAGGGAAAAACCCGCCCCCCGAGGGCTTGCAAATTAAAAAGGAGGAGAGAGAGACACAGAAGGGGGGGGGGCAAACATGTTTGGGAGTATACAGTGGGGGCAGGGTTATTGTAGGGGTTTTAGGGAGTTCCCCGAAGGGAAAAGGGTTTTTTAGGTTGCTTTGAAGCTGGTGAAAATGGGAAAAAGAGTCTGATTTTTTTTTTGGGTCGGGGTCCTCACAGGACCTTCTCCTCTCTCCCCTCTCATCACTCCTCACATAACCGTCTCCAAGACGTCCCCCGTGCTTCACCCACCCCTCTGGGAAAAACCCCTTAAACCCCAAAAAATCAGACCCCCTTCCCCCAATTTCACCCGTTTCAAAAGCAACCTGAAAAAAAATCTCTTAGGGGTAGCCTAAAAACCCACATAACCCCACCACCACTTTCACCGGCCCCCCAAGCACTTGCCCCCCCCCTTCTGTCTCTCCCCCTTTTCCTTGTTAAATTTTAAGCCCTCGCGGGCAGGGTCCTCTTTCCCCTCTGTTTCAATTTTAGTTCCCTTTTGTCACCCTTGGGATTTTTCAAATATTTGTTTGTAAAAGTAAATTCCCCCCTTTAAAAAAACAGCGCCCCGGAAAATTTAAAGGGGCTCTAAAAAGGGAAAAATAATAATAATCACCCAGAGAAGTCTTGGGGACAGTTAGTGAGGAGCATAAGAAAGGGGAACAGAGAAGAAGGTCCTTGAAGCGGAGATTGCGTGGGGGAAAATATTGGGGATATGTTCCATATTTGGCAAAAAGGGAAAAAAATGATTTTTTTGTACATGGTTTTTTTTTTTTTTTTTTCCTTTTTTGTCCGGTGCATTTTTTCAGTCACAAATCCTATGATCAATATCCCGATTTTTCCCAAAGTGAAAAAAAAAAAGCCCACAGGGAAAATTTTTGAAAAAAAACTAGCACTCATGCACATGTGCTTTTTGGTGGGAGGGAAAAAAAAAATTAAAAAGTCGGGGGGGGGGGGGGGGGGGGAAAAAACTAAAGCTTTTTCTTAAAAAAAAAAAAAAAAAAAAACAAAAACCTTTGGGCCCAAAATCCAAAAAAAGTGACAAAGAAAAAGTAGCGGCTGTGTTTTTAATATTTCCCTTTTTAAATTTTTAACTTTTCGTGGCCCCAATGCACATGCTTAAAAAAATGCTTGAAAAAACATGCATTTCCCAGTAGCGTTTTTTGCAAAACTGTAACATGATTGAGCTACATGCACGCTAATAGCCCCACTCCCCAGATCTTATGGAGTAGGCGGCTTTGTAGCTAGGCTGTGTTCACATGTTGCAGTTTTATCACTCTACGTTCTTGCGGATTTTTCAAGAGATCCTATTTGGGACAAATGATCCCAAAGAGTTATCTGTCCTCAGTGTCCCATTTTGTAAGGACAGCTGTTTCCAAGCAATCTCTAAAGGGAAAAAACCAACTTCCGTTTACTAAATTTGGATTTTAAAAGGAAGAAACTATAGCATTCAAATTACTTTGGGGTTTTATACGAGAATTCGATCATTGTGTAGAGATTTCTTTCTTTGAACATTTACAATTTGTGTATTTTACAGATGAACGCCTTACCTCAAGTGCCCGCTCACACGTCCTGAAGTTCACCCATAGCATACGGGAAGACCCATACGATGACTTTTCGCCCCCCAAAAAGGGTCACTGGTTGCTTTAACATACTCCAAAACCCAAGCCCCTTCTATGCCCCTTTAATTCCTAAAAAAATTATGTGATAGATGGTCTCCCAGTATTTCAAAAACCGTGAAAAAATTCGAGCCCTTTTTTCACCCAAATAGGGAACCTCTTCTAATTTGAGTTCTGAAAATTTTTTAAAGGGATTGTCCCGTTTTGGGGAAAAAACAATGTAGGGGTGAGGGGGGGTGAAAAAAGAAATAAATACTTTTCCCAACCCCCGGACCTGCTGTTCCTGGCCAATGATGTCGCTGTTACATTTACGGACCCGCAGGCTTCACAGGCCTCGTGGGCTTTCCTGTTTTTTCATCATATGCCTGCGGGGGCCTTTGGTTGGGTGTAGGGGGACATGCTGATGCTCTCCGATTCAGTGCGAAAGGTGGGTTTTTTTTTTTGGTTACCCCCTCCCTGGCCCCCTACATGTTTTTTTTTTTCTAATTTTTTAGTACTTGACAGCCCCCCTTAATTAAAGGGGGGGGTGTATCGCTTCATCATTCTGTGTTTTTTTTTTATTTTCAGTTTCTCAGCTCTTCAAAACCCGGGGCGTTTCTTCCCCTCCCAGCTGGGTGTTTTCTTAACTGAAGGGGGAT
>JAODAL010013841.1:0-89652 GCA_025379985.1 Phyllomedusa bahiana
CCCTGCCTCATCTTCCGCCCCCCGCCTCCCTTCATATTGACCTCACCAGAGCCCTGGCTACTGTCTTTGCCCTCTACTCTTTGAGTTGAAATTGCTGTCCTGCACCTGCCCCTGGGACCTCGAACCAAACCGCCTAATGAAGACTGATACAATTTGGGGGAGAAAAACAGTCGGCCTTCCTCACCCAGGACAGCGAGTAAGGCGGTGTCTCGGCCTCACCCCTCCTCCCCCCCTCTGCGGGACCTGCTGCCGCATAAAGTGTAACGCTTGTTCCCAATAAAAATTAGGACCATAATGGTATGCTGAAAAACGCCATCGCCCATGACTGACCACTTTGGGTTGCGTCTTCAAAACTGTGAAGGAAATTTTACAGGATTTTTTTCTCCTGTCTCCCCCTCCCTGTGGCTCAACACCCCGGGGTTTCCGCACCACTATTTATCGGGGCCATGCGACACTTCATACTGCATAATGGCAATACGCTGCTGCCACAATCGCTGGAGAATTGCGGAGGGTGTAATTCCAGCGTGTTGCCACGTCAACAATGATACGTTTGACGGGGAGGCCCTAAGATGACGCTGCAATGCTGCCAGTCGTGCCGAATAGCAGGGTGCAAATGCCGGAAGGGGTTGAGCTAAGACCTCGAGCCTTCCCCAGGCAGGGACATTTAAAATAAAACCTGGGAAAGCGCTTGAGAAATTTTTGCAAAACCAGGCTTAAGGGACATGTGCCAGGCAAAGAGATGTGCATAAGCCCTATCCGATCCTAAGGGCGGACCAGGGGGAGATTTTTTTCCCCATTGTCGCACACCACATTGCCCGGGCGCCAGGTTCTTAGCACCCAGCCATGGTCGGCTGAGTGCAACAGAGCCATCCCCCACTTCTTGACCTGTGTGTTGATGGTCTCCAAGACAGATTAATTTCAGAATGGCCTGGTTTCTGTTGGCACATGATGCTACCCGTCAAGGTTGGGGATCTGGACTCTGCGCCCGCCATTCCAGCAGTGTGTAAGAATGTCCGCCGAGCCTGAGACCCATCACCAGAGGCAATGTCATCCACCCAACTCACCCATAAAGCATTTCAGTGGATGTAACCGCCTTGTGACTGTGCTTACTAGTTCCATGTGTCTGTAGTGAGTTTTGTACTTTGGTGGACACAGATGAAAAGCCAACGCGCTGGAGATCTTTTCTGCAACGTCCCAAAAGGGAAAATTTCTGGCAAAGAAAATGCCCTGCTCGGCTTCTCTGATATTGGGGGGTTTGCCAGGGGACATGACGTGGTGGAAACCCATCTGTGTCCACCAGTCTGAAAGGAAAACATTTTCCAAGGCCAATAGTCTGGCAATGCCGACATTCTGGCTTTTGGCTTTGGGATAGCTGGGGTGAAAGCGTTTCTTCTGCTCGCTTGTGTGTTGTCCGGAGCACTGGAAGGAGCAACTTGTCTTGTACCTCTAGCTCCACATCCTACGCCCCTCCTTGCTTGCTTACCACCTCTGGTTCGCTCCATGTTAAAAAATATAAACAATAAAAAGGTCAAGATTTGTTAACAGTCTCTTATTGAAGAACTGTACTCCAAAGACAGCAAATCAACAGTTTTTATAAATGCCTATACTTTGCAATGGGCAAATAGCATTATAAACAGAATTTGTTTTATGCAATATCAGTGAAATAGGGTCATATGAAAGAACTCTCACAGCAATCAAAATGCTCTTTAAATGCCTATAATTTGCAACGGGCAAATAGGGGTTAAAAACATAATTTTTCCTATGCAATATTGGTGAAATGGGATCGTATGAAAGAACCCTCACAGCAAATTAAGTGCTTTTAAATGCCTATAATTTGCAACGGGCAAATAGGATTAAAAACATATTTTTTTCTATGCAATATTGGTGAAAATGGGGGGTTTTGAAAAAAAAACCCTCACAGCCAAATCAAGTGCTCTTTAATGCTATAAATTGCAACAGGCAAATAGGATTATAAACAGAAATTTTTCTATGGAATATCTATACTAAACTCCCTAACTCCTTAACTATTGATGTGTCTTATTCTCTTAGCTTGATTGCCCCCCCCCCGCCCCCCCCCCCCCCCGTGTAATCTAACTAGCAGCTTTTCTTGTGTGAAATCGCTATTACATGTTGTTTCTGCCTGCTGACAAACCAGCAGGCACAGGCAGCAGTATGTTCAGAGAGTAAGCTGGAAATGCCGGCTAACAGGAAATACAGTGACATACACATAAGACGGTCATGTGACGGCAGTGAGATCCCTACACCCTTACTTGTGAGGTTTTTGACCCCCTGCCTGTGTTCTGCACTGATATGCTGGCCGCCAAAACTGAAGAAAGCAGCTAAAAAAGGTGCTAAACACCTGTGCCAAACCCGAAGTTTTTACCGAACTTGCGGTAAAATTTCGGTTCGGCTCGGGTTCGCAAAAACCACAAATTTCGTGCCGAACTACCCATTTTCAGAATGGTTCAGCTCAACACTAGTGAATAGTGATGGCATTACGTTGACTATCGTCATTGGGGGGCGTGTCGTATCGGCAAAATTTTTCAAGACGATTTCCGATAGTGATAAAAGTTTTTCGCGTGACCATTTTTAAAGTCCATGGGGGGGAAAAAAAACAACTTATTCTTTCACCCAAAAAAAGGGTGGAGAAGCTGGAATTAAAAATCCACAACAGTCAAATGGTAGTGCTACTCTTAGGAAAAAACACTTAGGTTATAAAAGCCACAGAAAAAAAAAGTCACACACCATTTTACTATCCCTGTTTTTTTAACAGCATGCCCTTTAAAAATGCATCACCCCCCAAATTAAAAAAATGCCGAAAGGCGTTGATTTGAACCATATTTTATGGACATTGAATATCCCCCATCCGGAAAAAGCAGCATGAGCCCCAAACTGCATGCCCCAGAAATTAAAAAGTGCAGGAAAAGGAGTCTTTCAACCCCCCATTTTAGTTTAACTGGACATTTATATATCTGTCCCCGTATGCGAAGACCATTAAACCTGTCTGACCCACAATTAAAAAGTGCTGGGAAAAGTAGTCTTTGAACCACCATTTTTTGTTTCATGGACATTGATTTTACCTGTCCTGTCCCAGTAGACCATTAAACCTGTCTGACCCACGATTAAAAGTGTGGAAAAAAAGGGTCTTTGAACCACATTTTATTGAAATGGACATTGACTATACCTGTCCTGGGCCACAGATGAGCCCCAAAAAACCTGCATGGGCCCCAGATTAAAAAGTGCCCGGAAAAAGGAGTTTCCAACCCCCCAAATTTTGTTTCACTGGTTGACTAAACCTGTCCCGGGCCACGCATGAGCCCCAAAAAACCCGATACCCCGTTAAAAAGGCCCGGAAAAAAAGGGGTCTTTAACCCCATTTTTTTTGAACTGGCATTGCATTTTTCTTCTATTTGGGTGGGTGGAAGGAAAAAATGCTGAGTTTTGTTTTTTTACCCCGGGGACCCGGGGGGGCCCCCAGTAAAAAGTTGTTCATTTTATGGCCTTAATGCGGGGATTTTGTTGGAGGAAATGGGCATCCCAAGCAATCATGTGAGAGATGGAGCCT
Source organism: Phyllomedusa bahiana (assembly GCA_025379985.1). Classification (NCBI taxonomy): domain Eukaryota; kingdom Metazoa; phylum Chordata; class Amphibia; order Anura; family Hylidae; genus Phyllomedusa; species Phyllomedusa bahiana. The sequence continues at coordinate 3,566 of JAODAL010013841.1, forward strand.
TGATTTCCCAAGCCTTGGGTGGGGGCAATAGCAAACTGATTTTTCCTATTTCCTCCTCCGCTCAAATTCGCGCCCAAAAACCCCTTTCCAAGGCAGGGGCTTCGTAAGTCAGTGTTTGGAATTTCCTCCTTTCCCCCCTTCTCCTTCCTCCGCTTCCCGGCACGCTTTTAACACAGCCCTGACTTTGCCTCGTGATCACCCTGAGGGCCTTGCACTAGCCCTGGGGGCCCCCCAAACCACTGCTAATGAAGGGGGCCGATAAAAAATTTGGGAAAAAATGTCGGGCCTTGTGGGATTCGCGGGAGAAAAGGGGCCCGTGTCCGTTCTGTGTCCGTTTCCTCCTCCGTCCTGGTGGGCCTGAGTTTCAGAGTTCCAACGATATTCCAGAACTAAGAAGTAGAAACCCTTTCCCCACCCTTCTCCTTCCGATTTTGAGGGGCCCGCCGCCGTACAGCGGCCAGTCTAGCAACCACCTTTTTGCTTCCAAAGGTTTTGGGAGCAGAAAAAAACCTTTAAAATGGAGTTTTTTAAAAATAACAAAAACACCTGTGGGGATACAAAAATGCTGTATTCAAATTTAAGTGTAAGGGGGCTTATCAACAAAAGCTGGCCTGCGTCAAAATGAAAAAAACACCCATCTGAAATGTATTTTGGGGTAATTAAAAGTGGAGTTTTTAACCTAAAAAAATACACCTGCGGTGACTACAAAAATTTTGTATTCAAAAATTTAAGTGCAAAGGTGCCTCTTTCAACAAAGCTGGATGCGCCCCAAAGTGAAAAAAAAACACCTATTGAAATGGGTATCGGATAAAAAAGTGGAGTTTTGGACCATCAAAAAACAACTGCGGTGACTACAAAATTGTGTATTTAAATTTAAAGTGCAAGGTGCCTCCTATCAAAAAACCCGCTGGACGGCCAAAGTGAAAAAAAACCTTTGAATTGTATCGGGGTAAATTTAAAAGTGGAGTGTTGCACCTAACAAAAAAAACCTGCGGTTACTCAAAAATTGCGATTCAAATTTAAGGCAAATGTGCCTTATTTAACAAAGTTGGACTGCGCCAAAGTGAAAAAAAAAAAAAAAAAAAAAAAAAGCCTATTAAATGTATACGGGTTTAAAAAATTGGGGGTTTGTAAACCTAAAAAATCACCGGGGCTGACTACAAAATTTTTTTTCAAATTTTTTTTGTGCAGGGGGCCCCCCAGCAAAATTGGACTGCGCCAAAGTGAAAAAAACCTATCTGAAATGTATACGGTTAATAAAAGTGCAGTATTGCAAAACCCTTTAAATACACCTGCGTTGCTGAAAAAGAAAGTCCCCAAATATAAGTTTTTGGGGGCCCCCAACATACAAGTAAAATTTCAACGGAAAAACGTTAATTAAAAAAAAACCATTCAAAGCAATGTTAAACAAAGTCTGGGGGTGCACAATACCACTTCCTTTAAAGGGGGGGCTGTTTCGCCCGGGGCCCCCCCTTTTGCCAACTCTTTGGTGGGTCTGATCGGCTTTAAAGAAGGCAACTCCCCTGTTTTATTTACTTTATTTTTTGGGGGTAATTTTGGATTACAAAAATACAAGAAGATAGTGTGTTATTGTATATATTTTGCATAATAAGATTTTTAAACAAGGACGATAATATTGGTTTCAAAGGCAAAGCACAATAAAATGGATTACACATTCTTAATCAAATATTTTGGGGTCAAAGCTTCTCAGGCTCTTTTAAGTCATCCATTGGGGATAGCTGGTAACACGGACCAGCGAAAAATAGAGAGATAATCCCGAGGGCAACAACGTGCACGGGTGCCCCCCTTAAACCCGGTCCAAGCTTCACCAGGCATCTTTCAGCTTCATTATCGTATCATCGCTGGGGGGAAGGGGCCAGCGAAAAAAGAGATATTCCCGGGTTTTTTACACTGTGGTGGCGAGGCGCCCTTATAGCCCACGGTCCAGTTTTCTAACTTCGCGCAAAACCCCCAATTTTTATCTTCTGAAACAAAATGCCCCGCGAACCCAAGGGTTTACGCAAGCTTACCCGATCAGTAAATTTTCCCCCGTTTTGGCTTCCCTCCTTGGAGGCCCTTTCTTTATGGGTTAAACCTGGCATGGAAAAAAACCCGGGGGCTAGATGCCGAGCGCGCCGAAACAAAAACACATTTTGGTTCCCTGATTTTTTTTTCTAAAAAATCGCTTTGGGTATTTGTTTTCACCGCACAGAGCTTGTGGCTACTCGGACAATGCTCCCCCAACAAAAGGGCCCTGTAACTACCCCTGTGTCAATATATGTTTTTTCACAAAACTTTTACCAATGTAGGAAAATTAAGCTTAAAGCTAGTATTATCATTAGGAGGGGGAATTGATTCTAACGAAGGGAATTCGTTTTTGAATTTCAGGAAAATTCGGTTCTGAAACAAAGTTTTAAGTTTGGGGGGGGCTTCGGGGAACAAAAATGTGTTTTTTTGAAAAATGGTGGGAGAATTTTCGTTTCATGGGGCAAAGCACTCTGGGAGGGGAAAAAGGGGCATAGCTTGCTGACCGGCGGGGTTCGTGAGTCAACCCGACATAAAGTCCGGGCGCGACGTGGGAGCTCAATCCTCTACTGTTGATTGGGAAGGTGCTGCCGGGCGCTTGAAAAAGCTCTTTTCTGAAAAAATGATTTTTTTTTACAGGATTTTTGGGGGGGGTCTCCGCTTTGGGTTTAGAGGGACTGTTCATTTTTTTCGGGTTTTTTTTTCTGATTTTGTGGGGGGGGTTGGAAAAAATGGGGGAAATCCCCCCCCCCCCGTGGTTTCCTCCAATGCAGCTGTATATTTCATTTTAATTTCTATTCCGGGTACAGGCCCCAAATTGGGAAAATTCCCAAGGGGGGGGTTTTAGCCCGTTTTTTTGTTATATTTTTAAAAAGAAAAAAGGCGTTTTTTTTCAATTTTCAAATTTCCATTCATTTTTTTGGGTGCTCAATTTTTTTTTTGCAATTTACACCAAGGGGGGTTTAATTAAAACCTTGTTTTTTTGGTTTTTTGATGAAATAAAATTTTTTAAAACCCTTTTTTCCTTCACCGCCAAAAAAATTTTTAAATTTTTTTTGCGGGCCCAAATTTACCCAAACCCAAGGGGAAAATTTAAATTTTTTTTTTCTTTTTGTGTAGGTAGAAAAAAAGCCATTTTTAACACGGGTTTTCAAAAAGGGGGCCCTTTGGGTTTTTGGGGGGGCCCCAATTGGGGTTTTTCGGGAATTTTTCATTTTAGGGGTTAATTTTAAAGGGGTTTTTCTGCTGTGGTGACTAAAAATTAAAAACCCTCTTTCAAAAGCCCAAAAAAAAATTTTTTTTTTTTTTTCCTTTTTTTAAAAGGGGCCCAAAATTTTCAAACGAAAGGGTTTTTTTTACAATTTTTTTTTTGTGTAGGGAGAAAACACGTTTTTAACACGCTTTCAAAGGGGTCATAGTTTGTGGGTTTCTCAAATTTTTTGGTGCAATTTTTCATCCGGGGGGGTTAATTAAGATTGTTTTTCTGCTGTGGTGACTAAAAAAAAAACCGTTTTTTCCCCCGCCAAAAAAATACATTTTTTTTTTTTTAAGGGGGAATTCAAAGCGGGAAAGGTTTTAAATTAAAAAATTTTTTTTTTCTTGTTGTGTAAACGTAGAAAACACGCCAAATTTTTAAACGCTACCCAAAGCTCGTAGCTTTTGGTTGTTCCCAAATTTTTTTGCGCCAATTTTACAATTTTCCCCGGGGGTTAATTAAGCGTTGTTCTGCCCGCGTACTCAGTAAAAAAAAAACATTTGTTTTTTTACCGCCATAGAAGAAATTTGTTTGGGATAATTTTTATCCGGGGAAAGGGTTAAATTAAAACCCGTTTGGTTTTTATTTTTCAGTTTAAAAAACCCCCGTTTTTTTAAACGGGGAAAAAACAAGTCAATTTTTTTTTGGGGGCCCTTTTTTTGGGGGCGCAATTTTTTAAACCAAAAAGGGGTTAACCCCCAAATTTTTTTAGTGGGGGTTTATTTTTGGGAAATATATTTTTTCAGGGTGTGTTTTTTAATCATATACGATTTCTTATCCCAAAAAAGGTTTCTGTACAATTTTTTTGGAACAAAACGTATGGGCCCCCGGGGCCCCCGAGGGGGGGGGGGGCTTTTTTTACCCCGGGGGGGGGAGAGGGCAAAAAAAAACTTCCCGGCCCCGGGGTTTTGCAGGGCCCCCCGGGAAAAGGGGGGGCGGGCGCCCGGCCCGGGGGGCACCCGGTGAGGCCCTCCCCCTTCCTTTCCCCCGATGAATTTGGGCCAAAAAACCTTTAGCCCAAAAGTCGGTTTGGGGAAAAAGTTCAAGGGGGCCCCCACCCAAATTGGGATGGGGGCCCCGGGGAAGGGGGGGTAGGGGGGGGCCCCCAACCCCCCCTTTTCAAAAAACCCCCCTCTGGGCCCCTCCCGGGTTCCCCCCAGCCCCGAGATCTTTTCTATTTTGGTCTGGGGGGGCCCCCTTACCCCCCCCCCCCCCCACCCCCATTTAGCGGGGGGTGAAAAAATTTGAGGAGGGAATCCCCGGAGCTACTTTGGGGGGAAAGGGAAAAGGGGAAAAGGGGGGGGCCAAAAAATCCCTGCTTCTTGCAGGGAGGCGGGGGAAAAATTTTAGATGTGGAAAAGGGGGGATGGGGAGGGGCCCTGTTTTTTGAGGGGTTTAGGGCCTTTTGCAAAACCAAAGGGCCGGGGATGGGGGGGACAGCGTTTGGGCGAGGAAAAAAAAAATGGGTGATGATTTTAAGGCCGGGCCGGGATTGGGGAAGGGTGGGGTTTAGGCAAGGGGGTTTTATCTTTTGTCAGGGGGGAAGGGGGGGCGGGCAGGCCTTTTTTGCGGGTTTTAGGCATCGGTGGGGCCGCAAGTGGGGTTTTTTTTGGGGGCCCTGTGGGAGCAGGGTGCGCAGTTTTTGAGGTCGGGGGGGGCCTAGCGGGGGCCCCGGGGTTTAAAAAAAAACCCCTTTTGCAAAGGGGGAAAGGAAAAGTGCGGCACATGGCTCAGCGAGGCCCGCGGGGGTAGGGGAGTCCCCTTTAGGGGCGGAGCGTTGGGGGGGTTTTAAAAACCGATACTCGGCGGGTTGGGGCAAATTCTTTGCTTTAAAACACCGGGGGGAAAAACCGGGGAATTTTTGGGTTTTTATTTTAGAAACTTTTTGGGGGGAAAAAAGTTTAAGGGGGGGCCCCGGGAAAACTTTTTTGGGGGGGGCACCCCCGGCCCCTGCGTCAAACCCCGGGGGAAACGGGGCCACCAAAAACCGGGGCCTTGGGGGGGGAAAAAGGGGGCTTTTATTTTTTGGGGGGGTCCCCCTTTTCCTTTTTCCGCCCCAAGCAACAAAAACAGCAGGGGCCCAGTGGCACGCATTTTTCCCCTTGCAAAACCAGGGCAAAAGGGTTTCCCCACCCCTGCAGGGGGGGAGCTGTTTTTTCTTTTTGGGAAACATTTTCCGGTTCCCAAAAATTTTCTTCCCGCTTTCCCCGCTTTCTCATTGGGCCCCCAGCAGTCGTTCCGGAGACGTTGCAAGGGGGGGGGAAAAACGTATGGTCCCAAAAAATTTCCCAAAGGGGGCAAACAGCCAACCTTTGTTTTTTCTCCTTGGGCCCCGGGTTTTTGGGATTTTGGTTTCCCTCCCCTTTTTAAAATTTGGTGGGGGGGCTAGCCCAAACCGTTCAGAGGGGGCTTTAAAGGCTTGTTTCCCAAAGGGGGGGGGGGAAAAGGTTTTTCCCAAACCGTTTAAATTTTTTTTTTCCAAAAAAGGCCCGTTACCAAAACACTTTTTAAATATTTTAGAAAAAAGGGGAAGGGTTGGGGGCCAAGGTTCCCCTTTTGCCCCATTTGGTTTTTTTTCCCCAAAGGGGCACGGGGATGCAGGGCGTTTTGAAGGGTGTTTAAATTTCGGTTTTAGGGGCCAGTTTTCAAGTCCTTTACGGGCCCCTTTGGGGGTTGGGAAAGTTTCTTTTTTGGGCCCCGGCCACACCAAAAAACTTGGGGCAGGGAAGGGGCGCCGCATTTCTCCCCACGTTTTTTTAAAAAAACGGCTCCTGCGCCCAAATGTTCCCGCCCCCCTTTCCCCCTCCTTCCCCCCCACCCATTTAAACTTTTAGCCTTTCCAAAAAGTACTTTTTCCCCTCCCATTTTCCACATGTGTTTGGGGGATAGGACGGGGGTGGGGGCAGCAGGGGACGATTTAAAAAAAAAACCAAAATTTGATGGGTGATGTACCGGGCCCGGAAATTGGGAGCCGGGTGAGGCCCAAAGGGCTTTTTTCATTTTGAAGGGGAAGGGGGGGGCGTAGCTTGTGGGGGCAGGCATCGGGGGCAGCCAGCAAGGGGGGGTTTTTGGGGGGCCGTGAAGTCCGGCCCGGGGGCAAAAGCAGTTTTGAGGTCGGGAAGGGCCCAGGGGGCCACGGGGGAAAAAAAAACCCCCTTTTGGCCCGGTGGCCCAAAAAAAGTTGGGGCAAAAGGGGCTTTAGGAGGCCCGCGGGGGTAGGTTTGTCAATCCCGTGCGGAGGGTTTGGGAGGGAAAATTCCCATAACCCGGCCCGGGGGGGGCAGTTTTTTTTGCTAAGGGGCCAAAGGGGGGACGAATATGGGTTTTATGTAGGGAAACTGTGGGCGAAAAAATGGGGAAGGGGGTTTTGGGGGCCCGGGGGGGCTAAAAGGGGTTTGGCCCCCACCGGGCCCCTTTCATCACCCCATTGGGGCGTCACCAATTTTTCCGGGGGCCTGGGGGGGAAAAAAGGTTTGGCCCCAAGAATTTTGGTGGGGGCCAATCCTGCCGCCCGCCCGCAACAGCCCCCGCCCCGCCCCCGGGGGCCCGGTTTGGGACGGCCCTTTCCATTGGGAGGGGCCCGTCAATGGGTCCCCCCCAAACCCCGCAGAAAAAGGGGGGGTTTTTTCTCTTTTTTAAAATTTATCTCCCCGTTTCCCGAGGGGCCCGGGTCCTCGCTTTCTAAAAGGCGCCAGCAGTCGGTTTTAGCGAAAACGGGTTGCAAAGAGGGGGGCAAAAAGTATGGTCTAAAAACCCTCCTAAAAGGGGCAGCAAGGGGACCGGGCTCCTGTCAAAGTTGGGTTTGGGATTTTCAGGGGCCATCCCTTTCCCAAAAAAGGTGGGGGCTTTTTCCCCCGTTCAGAGAAAAATTTAAAGGGGTTTTTGCCGAGCCGGGGGTGGGAGTTCCAAAAACCGTAATTTTCCTTTTTCCCCAAAAAAGGGGAGTACCAAAAAACTTTTAATAAATATGTTGGAAAAAAGAAGGGGGGGGGAGTTCCTTTTTAGCTTTATCGGGTTTTGGTTTTCCAAAAAGGGGGCCAAAGGCAGTGGGGGACCCGGGCTGGGCTGTAAAAATACGGTCAGGGGCCCCGGGAAAAATTTGGGGCCCTTTTTTGGCCCCCCCTGGGGTTGGGGAAAGTGCTTTTCCCGCCCAGGCCCCACCAAATAAAAGGGGGCAAGGGAAAAGACGGCCTTTTCCCCCTCCCCGTTTTCAAAAATGGGGGGGGTTTTTCCGGGGGGTCCCCCCCCTGCGCCCCCCCCTGTCCGCCTTTCCCCTCCCCCAAACCCTAATTTTCAGCCTCCACAAAAAATACTGGGTCCCTCCCTCCACCTGTGTAAGGGGGATTAAAACGAGGGGGGTTTTCACGCAAATTCTTTTTCACCCCGGCCCTTGGCCCCCGGCGGAAAAGGGGAAAACCCTCAGGGGGGGGAAAAATAAAATTTTCCCCGGTCTGCAGCAAAAAAAAATCGATTTTGTGGCTTTTCCCCCGCGCCAAAACTGGCCCAAAACGGAAAAATATTGGGGGACGGAACCCAAAGGGAAAATAAAAAAAATGGGGGTCCCCGGGTGCACCGAGGGGGGGGATTGGGGCCCCCTTTTCGCCCTGCATGGGCAGTGTTCCCAAACTGGTTGTGAAAAAGGGTTTCCCGAAAATCTTCCCCCCGGGTCTTTTAAGGAAGGGTTCTGAAAAATTTTGGGCCCGGGGAAAAATGTTTCAAGAAACTTTAAAACCCTTTCCTTTCCCCCTAAAAAACCCGGAAAAAAACCCCCCTTCCCTTTTTTGAAATTTGGCCCCGCGGGAGGGGGGAACGGGCCCTCCCCCAAAAACACTCTTTTTATTTCGTGTTTCCAAAAAGTTTTGGAAATTTTCCCGCCCGGGACATGTTGGGGCCGGGTGTTAAAGAAAAAAGGGGAAAGGTTTTATTAAAGATTTTTTTGGGGTTTATCCCCCGGGGGGGGACAGGAGTTTTCTCCCCCCGTGTAACTTTTAAGGGGCAGCCGGGGGGGCAAACTTTATTTCGTTTGGGGGCAACTTTCCGGTTTTTTTGGGCCCCCTTTCCGGGGGGGGGAGGGGGCCCTTTTTTTGTCAGTTTGGGGGGATTTCGGGATGGAAAAACGGGCAAATTAATGGTTCCCTGGGGCCTGGGGAAAAAAATGCTTTAAAAAAAACTTGGGTTTGGGGAGGGGACTGGAAAAACGTGGGGGGGGAAATACATTTTTGGGGGCCCCAATTGGGGTAGGTGGGGGGCATTGGGGAAATTGGGGGGGAGGAGTTTTTGGGAGGAGGAAAAGGGGGACCCCCTGGAGCAGAAAGGGGGATTGTTGGTGAAAAAAAGAGTTGGGGTTTTTTTTTTCCCAGGTGGGCAAGGGGAGGAGGAAACGGAGCAGGGGAAAGGGGGTAGATGGGGGGGAAAAGGGGGGGAAGGGGCGAGGCAGATTTTACCCCCAAGCCCCCCGTGGGGGAGTATTTTCCAGTGGAAAATTTGGGGGCAGGGGCCCCCCGGGGTTTACTTTTTGGCCCGGGTGGGGGCCCGCACCCCCCTTTTTTGGGGTTTTTCCTGGCTTTGGTTTACAGGGAATTTTTTGGGCAGGGATTCGGGCAGATGGGTTTTCTTCTGGCTCTTTCCCTTTTTCTGGGACCCTCGTACAGGTCCAAAAAAGGGAGCCTTTTCCCCAGGGTATTGGAGGGGGGACAAAAATCAAAAACTATTTGGGAAAAACCCCCCGTAGTTTAGTTGGGCCCCGGGGCCCCATGTTTGGGGGATCGGGGCCCCTTTTTCCCCCTGTAAGGGGGCTTGGGGCCGGGGGGGGGGGTTTTTCAGTTCAGTACTTTTTTGCCGTAGCTGCGGGAAGGGGGGGGGGAGCATACCCCCCATCAGCTCAAAACCAAGTCTGGGTCAATGATGAGCAGCTTCCTTCACCCCCTAGTGAGGAGGGCAGTTGCCCCGCAGCAGCAACAGCAGGGGGCCCGGGGCAGACCCCGAACCCAAAAAAGGTGGGGGGGCCTACTTTTGGAAAGACCTTTCCCCCAGTTAGAAGATCGTGGATATGGGCAGCCAGACTGGATGTGTGGGCCCCCAACTTGTGGTTTGGGGAGTGGGGAAGCTGTCCCGCCCGGCAGTAGTGTGGATCAGAGCGGGTGTTCAGTGGGCGGGGGGCCTTGTTTCCCAAGGAGAACCCATTTTTCCCAGGGAAATGTGGAACACTGACCTTTGTCAAAATGAACCCAGGCGTGGACGGCCGGATTTTCCACACACCCCTTTCCTTAGGCGTCAGCTACATCAGCCTGGGGGGCCCCACCCAAAATGTTGATTCTGGGTTCAAACTACCCCCTCAGCCATATTTGATGCCGCCACCCCCCTGTGCCACACATCTTGCTGACAGTTTCTCCTCTGCCCCAACCATCTTTACCAGGGATGGTTTGCCACCACCCCCACACTCTGTCATTGTGCCCCCTGTTTTGACCTCATGCTTTTGCTGTGGCTGCTGCGTCATCTCCACTCTTGTCTTGTGCCACTTTGGCCTATCCCCGTTTTTGGAAAAAATACGAGGTCTCTTATTCTAATAATGGGTGAAGGAAAACCCTGTATAGATGCCGGCGTAAGAAGAAATTAAGCAAAAAAATACAGTAGCTTAACCAAACCTTAAGGTAAAAAAAATTTTTTTAAGGTAAAAAAGTAAAAAAAGGACAAACCAATCCCCTAAAAGACCCTTTAAAAAGTCTGACTAAGAAAAACGGGGATACCCCCCTGAAGAAGGGGGACCCCCCAGGAACCTAAAAATACCAATCCTAGAAAAAACCCTTTTTTTAAATACAAAATAACAAAATAATAAAAATTTTTTAAAGTGTACCCAAAAGGAAAAAACAACCAAAGCCACCAAAGAAAGAACTAACAAACTTATAAACCTAATAGGGATATACAATTTATAGGCACAATAATTGTGCTATAAAAAACCTGTTTTAAAAAAAAGTTCCCAATACGTTTTTTAAGCCAGTAATAATGCTCTTAGACCATATTCATTGGGTTTCAGAGAAGTTCCCACGCATTTCCCCCGGGCACATGTGAGTGGGTTCTAGGGGAAAAAAATAGATAAAGGAACAAATATTGTATATAAGTAGAAACATACGTCCCCTTGGAAAAATGGGGGGTGATAGATAGCGCTGCTTTCAGTTCCGGTATAGGATCCGGATATACGATGCAGAATCCAAATGGCAGGTAGGCAAGGCATTAGAATGGGCAACGTACTGGTTTAATTTCATTTAAGGATGCTAATCAACTGAGGCGATGCGAGCGCGAGTGAAAAGGTAACAGACGTCTCCAATAAGAACACTGCGCAAGCGCAAGGAATCATTACCGCATGCGCAGATGTAAACTACAATAGAGAAAAACTACCAAAAATGGGGTTGCTAACCAGCGGGTTGGGAAGGGCTGGCGCAGAGAGCTTGCGCATGCGCAGAAGGAAAGAAAGTACCGCGCAATAGAATGAGGAATAGTATGTGCGTATGTCTTGCACTATGGAACGGTAGTTTTTAAAAAAAATTCCCCCCTGGATTGACGCAGATGCAAAAAGTGAGCTGCCATAGGATAAAACTACAAGAGATAGCAAACAGAAGTATGTTGATAGACTAAGACGCTCATTATGATGAAGAGATCAATAATAGTTAGTAAAAGAGAATAGATACTAAATAAACACGAGAGGTTGCCATGAGGAATAAGCAATATGAGTTACAAGCAAGTAGATAAACTAGTGATAGAATTTAAAAAGAAATAGATTATCAAATATAGTACAGAAGGAAAACGTTACTAAATATACGATGTAAACTGAAGGGGAATCGTTTATCCAAATGGATGTAGGAGGTTTTCAGTGAGGAAAGATTCAAGTGGCTCACGTTGTAAAACTTTTTTTTATCAAAGTCACTTTTCGTACTGTGGATGAGGAACACTTTAACACAAAAAAGGTCAGAGGCAAGGGGTCCTTAGAATGTATAGAGTTTCATATGTTGTGCCAGAGGGGGTATCACGTTAGTTACGGTGCCTCCCAAATGCTCCAATTCGACGTCTTTCAACTCTGAGTGTCTTCCCACATACTTGAGTGGACATTCGCAGGAGGCTTGGTAAACTACGCATTTAGTTTTACAGTTGGCGTAACTATAAGATTTTTAACTCTCTACCAGTATGAAAATTCTTTGACCCGCTTTAGAAACTGAAATAAATTTGGCATGCTTTGCAACGACCACACCTATAGGTCCTACGATTGTGCTGCGTAGCCATGATCTCTCTGAGTTTAGGGGGGACATAGTGGCTGTGTGACAAGGTGATCTCAATGTTCCTCACCTTCTTAAAGGAGATTGGGGAAATGCTCAATAAATTTAGATAGATCAGGGAGTCCTGTTGTAATATAGGCAGATGTTCTTAATAATCCGGTTACTTGTGGGCGAGGCGTTATCAAATGTAACAATGATTTCTCAATTTATTTATCCTTCTCTAAGTTCTTTTTGTGGTTGCACGAGTTGTATGATCGATCTACCCACGGGCCCAATAATAAGCTCTTTGGAGGATCTTTTGGGGTACCCCCAGCTCGGTTTAAATCTCCTTCTAAGTGTATCTGCCTCTCCTTTAAAAGGAGGGGCATGGATGAGCAATTGTCTGGCCTGATGTTACTGTCCTTTTGGGTATTACCCCGACGTAGAGGAAAGGGGTGTGCACATCCAGGTCAGTAACTGTTACAGCCGTGGATTTTCTGTATAATGCAGTTTCCAACGTTACCATTTGGCCCTTACTTGATAGTAAAATCCAGAAATACCAATTCAGAGGCAAGTCTGGTGGAGTAAACTTAGACCTATTGAGTTGGAGTTCAACCTCTTACAAAATTCGTTGAATAAGATATCTGTCGCCTGGACATAGGATTAAATGTATCATCGATGTAGCGGCCCCAAAATAAAAATATTCTCCAATATGTCATGGTACTGATCAGAAAAAAACATGTGTCTTCCCACCAGCCAGGAGAGGTTTGCGTATGAGGAGCACAAGGGCTCCATAGCCGTCCCCTGAGTTGGTGGTAATACAACCATTGAAAAGAAAAAATTATGAGTAGAGGACAAGTGAAGAAGTCTACGGACAAAATCACCATGATCAATGAAGAAAATGCTCCTAGTGTTAAGAATGATTGAACAGATTTTAACCCAAATTCATGTGGTATAGAGCACTATAATGGCTCTACATCGATGCTGCAGAGACATCTCTCCCTCTGGTTCAATAAGCATGCCATTCTAATTTTAGAAGGAGTATCGGTAGTATCTCTAATATATGATGGCAACACAGTGACGAAGGGGGACAGAATTGATTCTAGATAAAGACTTACGTTTTGAGTGAGATTATTAATGCCCGAGACGATAGGTCTACATTTGAGTGGTACTAGTCCTTTGTGGACTTTAGGTAGGCCATAGAATGTAGCGGTCTGTGGGGAGGCCGTTGACATAAAGGAAAATTCGTTAATGTCAATAAGTGCACGTGACAGTGCTTCACGAAGAAGGATATCTAATTCTTTTTTATAAGCAATGGTGGGATCAGATGGTAAAATGGTGTACCCGTTGAAATCTTTAAGTACGTCTAAGCACATATTAACATAGTCCTGTTGATTCAAGATGACTATGTTACCCCCCTTATGGATGGTTTAATTATGATTGATGTAATCTTGTTCAAGATTTTGAGGGCACAAGAAATTTCTTCCTTTGAAAGGTTATATGTTCTAGGTCGAGTATTGCGCAATTGATGTTTCTAATTAGAATCCACAAACTACCTTGACAAATTTGTCAATGTTGGTTGTCAATCAGAGGGGGATTTTCGTGCTTTTAGGGCGTAATTTTGTTAAAGGGGCCTTCGACGATCTTTTTCTACTTCCTCCAGGAGTACAGATAATACCTAATCTGGAAGTCTGCTGAATCAACACTTAGTCTATACATTGTCTCTTTCATGGTGTTTTAAAGAATTTTTTCCACTTGAGATTTCGCAAATAATAAATGGATATCTTTAATCCAACTGAAGCTGAAACGTGTGTTGGGTACAAAAGGATAGAACTCTGTAAGAATTTGTATTTCTAGTGTGGTGAGATTATGACTAGATAAATTCACAATTCTTGTGGTGTGATAGTAGATTCGAACTCCCTCATTGAACATGAAGTATCTTCTCTAAAAAAGAAGAAGCCCGGGGAGAAACAGGAGCTGGAGTGTTGGCCATATCCTGCGTTCCTACTTGGGCCTGAGAGGATGTTGATTGTACTGATCCAGAAGTAGAGGAGCCAGGTGGGAGTAAATCTGATTTTTTGTTGACATGTTTTTTGCAAGGAACCCATTTGCTCGTATTAATAGGTTTTTGACGCGTGCGATATGGGGATCTCTGGAAAGGTCTATTAAGATGTCTAGATTCACCGTCGGACGCGTCTGTTTCAGAAGAAGACGGTTCGGTGTCTACAATGCGAGAGGTTCTATTGATATTAATATAAGCTCTATTCTCCCTAAATTAAGTAAGGTCCCTGATGTGATGTGGTGGCTTTGGTTGTTTTTCACTATTGGTACACTTTATAATTTTATTATTTGTGTTATGTTGTATTTATTAGATTAAGGGTTATCTAGGGACTGGTAGGTTTAGTTTCCTGGGTGGGGTCGCCCTTCTTCAGGGCGTTATCCCCGCTTTTCTTAGGTCTAGTACTTATGAGGGTCTTTTAGGGATTGGTTTAGGTCCCTTTTTACTATTTATCCTTAATAAAAGTTATATTTTAGCCTTAAGGTGTATGGTTTAGCTACTGTAGTTTTTTGCTTATATTTCTTCTTATGCCGGGCATCTATATCATGGATGTTCTCTTCACCCATTATCTAGAATAAGAGACCTCGTAGTTTTCTAGAATTGTTGTTGTTTTTGGGTCCCAATATTTAATTATTTTTACCTTTGGTACAGTTGACTACATTTGGTATCGTTGATTCCATTTGGCATGGCCACGCCTCTTTCTGATTTGGTGAATTGTGAGAAATGGTTGTCAGATGCTGAGGGAGTTTTTTCAGAATGTGAATTTGGTCCATCTAAACAAGGGTCTATATCGTTACACGGTCTCTTTAAGGAACTTGAGGTAAAATATAAAGACTATATAAAATCATGGTGGGAATTAAAATCACTTGAAAATTATTTCAAGCATAGTATAGTACCCAAAGGGTTGCGTATCTTCATCACTCCAGCAGCACGATCACCCAACCCCGATGTGATGAAAAGGTGGGAAACAGAGGCTACACAATCTTCATTGAGATTTATTAATATCTTAATTGATGAAGAAAAAAACATCTTAAAACGGTCTCTTAAAAGCCTCAAAGAAGTTACGGAACTTGCCTTAATACGTAAGGGAGAATCTGACTTTCTAAGACTAGAGGGAGAGTTGCATAACAACATTGACAGATTTGCCAATCAATTAAAAGAAAGGAAACATAACCAATTTGTGAGGGACCTTACTTAATTTAGGGAGAATAGAGCTTATATTAATATCAATAGAACCTCTCGCATTGTAGACACCGAACCGTCTTCTTCTGAAACAGACGCGTCCGACGGTGAATCTAGACATCTTAATAGACCTTTCCAGAGATCCCCATATCGCACGCGTCAAAAACCTATTAATACGAGTAAATGGGTTCCTCGCAAAAAACGTGTCAACAAAAAATCAGATTTACTCCCACCTGGCTCCTCTACTTCTGGATCAGTACAATCAGCATCCTCTCAGGCCCAAGTAGGAACGCAGGATATGGCCAGCACTCCAGCTCCTGTTTCTCCCCGGGCTTCTTCTTTTTTAGAGAAGATACTTCATGTTCAATGAGGGAGTTTGAATCTACTATCACACCACAAGAATTGTGAATTTATCTAGTCATAATCTCACCACACTAGAAATACAAATTCTTAACAGAGGTCTATCCTTTGTACCCAACACACCGTTTTCAGCTTTCAGTTGGATTAAAGATATCCATTTATTTGCCAGAAATCTCAAGTGGAAAAAATTCTTTAAACTCCATGAAAGGAGACAATGTATAGAACTAGGTGTTGATCCAGCAGACTTCCAGGATTTTAGGTTATTATCTGAACTCCTGGAGGAAGGAGAAAAAGATCGGTCGAAGGGCCCCTTTACAAAATTACGCCCTAAAAGCACGAAAATGCCCCCTCTGATTGACAACAACATTGACACATTTGTCAAGGTAGTTTGTGATTCTATTGAGAAACTTCAAATTGAGGGCAATACTCGACCTAGATCATATAACCTTTCAAAGGAAGAATTTCTTGCCCTCAAAAATCTTGAACAAGATACATCAATCATAATTAAACCATCCGATAAGGGGGGTAACATAGTCATCTTGAATCAACAGGACTATGTTAATATGTTCTTAGGACGTACTAAAGATTTCAACGGTACAACCATTTTACCATCGATCCCACCATACCTTATAAAAAAGAAATAATATCCTTCTTTCGAGAACACAGTCCGACGGCACTTATATTGACATTAAATGAATTTTCATTAAAGTCAAAACTGCCTCCCTACAGACCGCTACATTCTATGGGCCTACCTAAAGTCACAAAGGACTAGAAACAATTCAAATGTAGACCAGATCGTCTCGGCATTAATAATCTACACTCAAACGTAATCTTTATCTAGAATCTATTCGGTCGCCCCTTTGTCACGGTGTATAGCCATCATATATTAGAGATACTACCGATCTCCTACTAAAATTAGATGCATGCTTATATGAACCAGGGTGTGGCGCTGTAGCATCGATGTAGAGGGCCCATAATGACTCTATAACCACATAATTTGGTTATAAAATCTGTTCAATCAATTTCTTAACACTAGAGCAGTTTTCTTCACGATCATGTGATTTGTCCTTCAGAACTTCTACACTTTGACCTTACTCATAAATTATATTCTTTTCAATGGAGTTGTTATTACCACCAGCTCAAGGGGACGGCTATGGGACCCTTGTGCTACCTCTTACGCAACCCTCTTCCTGGCTGTGGAAGACACCAGTTTTTTTTCTGATCAGTACCTGGACATGATTGGAAATAATTTATTTTGGGGCCGCTACATCATGATATCATTTATCACACATTGTCAGGGACAGATAATCTTATTCAATAATCTTGTAGACAGGTTGAACACCCAACTCATAGTCTAAGGTTTTACCTCCACCATACAATGCCTCTGAATTTATTATCTGGATATACTATCAAGAATGGGCCAAGATGTACGTTGGAAACTGCATTTATACAGAAAAACTCCACCAACGGACTTGGTAACAGTTTACTGACCAGGGATATGCACACACACCCCCATTCCTCTACTCGGGGTATACCCAAAGGACAAGTACATCAGGCCAGACTAATTGCTCGATCATCCATGCCCTCCTTTTAATAGAGAGGCAGATACACATAAATAGATTTACGAGGCGGGGTACCCCCAAAGATCCTCAAAGAAGCTTATGATTGGGCCGTGGGTTAGAGTCGTCATTCACTGTTGCAACCACAAAAAGAACTTAAAGAAGGATACTAAATTTGAAATCATGGTATGTTTGATAACGCCCGCCACAAGTAACCAGCAATTATTAAGAACTTCTTTTCTGGCCTATATACAACAGACCCTATCCTATCTCAATTTAATTGACCCATTTCCCCAGATTCTCCTTAGAAGCGGAGGAACATAGGAGAGTCCTCTTGGTACACAGCTGTCAAGATGATTAAATGCAGTGTGGTTATCTATCTTGTTTCCACGCCTTAATCCAATTAAATGCCACCTCCGAATTATTATTATTATTATTGCTGCCCGGCAGCCAAGCCCGAGAAACAACGACCGACCCAACTTCAGTTTCGGCTGTAATCCTGATGTTTAAATCACAGTAAATTACATTCCAATAGAACTTAATTTAATCACATACTATCTATCACCACATGATTGGTTAATTGGTGTTCCTAAGAGACAAGTATAATTTGCAAGTACGTATGAAGCATTAGCTGATAATGATATCAATTTCCAAACTGCCTCCTCTTTATTATCTGGGGGTGAGAGAAGTCCTTCGAGATCTGCTTCTAGCAGAACTCTGCATCTGCACAAGAAAAGCTGTGTGAGAGATATCGAAACTTCGATAAGGATTATAGCAGTAAAAGCAGTTTAACAAACAATCTGATGACTTAAAAAGAAAATAAGATTAACAACTTCTTGAATGTTTTTTTCCTTAAAGTTACCAAACATGACATCCCCCCTAAAAACAATCAACATCTGTATCTAATGCTCCGCCCCATAGATCGGTAAAGCAGAATCGATGCTCATTCCCTAAACAGAACACGTATATAGACAGCAGTGAGAACAGTGTTGAGCGGTGTTGATATAACCCCACTGAAAGACTGTCAGGCGTTAGCTCCAAGGGGCGTAACCAAGCAACCGCCGGCCTCCTCCCAGAGCTCTTTTGATGGTAAGATGAGAGTTGACCACGCCCGCCAAGAGCCCACCATCGAGAGCAACCCCCTGGCAGAGGCATCAATGGATTGTTTCTACAACCATAACCCTCCAATGATTCTGGATGATTCATGATGGAAGATGCCGCTTAATTGTTTACAGCATACTTGTAAGCATCTCGTGTAATTATTGAACCCTAATGATCATATAGATGTAATTTACCCAATTCATACTCTTGTTGAATTGTTTATCTGGGGCTAATGCTTTCAAACCCTTTGACCTGGTCCCCTACTTGAATTCAACAGGCACCCCCCATAGTTGTCCCTCTTGCATTTTTTCACACATCCAGACTAGACAACAAATGAAAGTAAAGGGAAAAAGTTCATGATACTTATTGGTCGCAGTCACTCTCTTCAGTGTGAAGCATACACCCAGGTGGGTCTTCCTTCAAGTTTCATTGGAGTTGGGGGACCATCAGAGTACTAGGGTATTGTCAAGTCTGGCTCCAAGGAGTCTCCTGAAGGTGTTATCTGCAAATCACCCCCAAAGTCACCAGGTAAGTAGCTTGATCAAGTCTGGAATCTGGAATGGAGGAGAACTCTATGGCATGCATTAGTTTTCAATTCATTTACACAGATTTAATAACATATTTACAGCTATCATTCCCTGCACTCACTTCCTGATGAATCCTCCCAAGACCAACTTCCTAGTCTGGCTGGCGGCCTAGAAAACTATCTCCCTGAGGAGTGAGACCAGTGGGCTACCGTAGGGTATTTCTGACAGAATAGAGTAAAATGGGTAGTCTCGGCCAGGAAGAGATGTTTTATTGCTACTTTCAGAATTTGTTCTTCAGAGTGCGTACATCTTTCCACTTTTTCTGCTGAAATTCAAGCTGGTAGGGAGTATTCAGGCTGAGTCAGCTCCTACTATTTTTTCCCAAATGTCTCTTGTTTAACTTCTGCAAGTGAAGGCAGACATGGTCAGTTTAAATAACCTCAGGATACCCAAAATCTGCATATCATACTCAGGCATAGTTGCTTCCACAGTGATCTGGCAGTCAAGTTGGTAAATGGGTAGACTTTCAGGCCATCCTGAAACATATCCACCACCACTACATGTACTTTCCACTCTTGGTAATTCAAAGTGTTCAGATCTTGATCCGCTGGAGGAGGATAGTATGTATAGCCAATGCTTCCTTGGTGCTGGCATCAGTCCTCCTGGGTCACAACTCTACAATTGGCTACTTGCCGTGGGAAATTAAGATTCTGGTGCTAGTATAATCTGTTATTGGAAAGAAATCATCTGGCTAGTTCAACTTGAGGGTAGTATCATGAGCCCATTTTGCTACAGCTGGATATAATGCCCTTTGGAAACAAAGTCTATTGTCTTTCCTCCAAATCCATCTGGTGTATCTCTGCTCCCAATTCCTCCCCCACTTTCCATTCCTCGGCGCGTTGTTCAGGTTGTTTTAGATTGTCTCAACAGGTTAACACCTGGATTCATGCATCTTGTCCATGGTTCTTCTCGTTCATGTTTTCCTCTCTATCATTCCTTCGTCTTTCTTCTCACCTTCTTCTTTCCTTCTTTCATCTTCTCACTTTCTTCTCACCTTCTCTCTTATTTCTTATCACATCTCCTTCTTTCATTCTTACATTCTCTTCTTTCTCTCACATTACTCTTTCTTTTCTTCACACATTCTCTTTTATTTCTTCTCACTATTCTCTTTATTTCTTCTCACATTCTCATTATTTACTTTCTCACATTCCTCTTTATTTCTTCTCTGCTCTGGTCATCACATATACACCACCTCTGCTTCCTCTCGAATCTCGGAAGAGAGCTGTGGCCTTGGCAGCCAAGTCTGCTCTGTGTGCCTTCTACTTCCTCTCTCCACTGTCTCTATTCCTCCATGGCTTTTTAGTCTTCAAATGGCTTACTTGAGCTGGCAATTGGAAGAGCAGCAATCAGAGTCCTGAATGGCTTTCTTGATTCTTATGGGCGTTCAACTACGGTCCCTAGGAAACCTCGCAGGGCCCACTTCAGCCAAAGTCATAGGCTAGTCATGTGATATGTTCATGGTCTTCTCATGGCGAGCTTACAAGCTTCCTTACAGCCCAGTAGATCACCTTCTGTGGGCTGCAATCCTCAAGGTAAAGATGGCGACTTCACGGGTTCTTGCAAGGTACCACAGCAAATCGAATGTATGGAATCGGCCTTGATCGTCCGCTTATCTGGAACCATCAGTATAAAGAAGACATAGTCCTGGCCTCATCCAACTTGATGTAGAGATCAGTATGGGGGAAGAAGGAGGTTTACAGCCTCTGTTTTTCAAGACATCATGAAGATGTTCATCGCCGCAGATCTGGTCCTGTCATCTGTGGTAACTGATCGTTCATCTTCATCTTCCCCCCATGAGAGAGTAAGCAAGTTTCTGGGTTTGAAGTTAGTACATCTCTTCAAAGTGACATTTTCAGGCAATCAGAAATGATCCATTAGTATACGGAGATGGCCGCTGTTTACTGAGCCGAGGTAGCTGCTACTGTTTCAGGATTCCCTTTAGAACATAAGAGCCAAAACAATGACCAGATGGCCCTACAAATGATTCCTTCAGTTTTTTCAAAGAAGATCTTGTGCAGCACTGGATAGCTCTTGAGGCAAGTAGGAACAGTCCGTGCACAGGATCAACTTCAGAATATTATCCAAGAGGTCTCATACACTCTCTCCATGTTTTTGTGCAGGACTTCTGAAGCTTGGCCATAGTCCTTCAATATTAGGAAGAAGTTGAAAGGCTGTGAATAGTCCCGAGATTCCCAGAGCCTAGACTTGTATGAAAATCTTTTTTCAGGCTTTGAAAACACCCTTGTGCCTCAAGTGAGAGTTCATAGGTGTAAATAAAGTCCTTGAAAGAATAGTGTAAGACTTGCATAAGAACTGGAGGCATTGGAATATCCATTGAGAACAGTAATGACGAAGGCCATAGAACTTCTTGTAGTTGTTTAAGATGTTCGGGTAAGAAAAGAGCATCACAGCCTTTTTGTTATTTTTAATTCTTTTATTCCCGATCATACGGTAGAGGATCTATGGTACGCCTACTGGTGATATGCAATTCCAGGAATACCACATTCTTTAGAACACCAATGGAGCGTGACTGTGAACTTTGCAGTTGATTGAATGCAATGTTAGAAGAAGCTCAAAGAGCTTATGAACAAGTTTGGAAAATCAGTGCCACAAGAGAATAATCATACATGTCCTGCAGCCTTGATTTGTGAATCCAAATTGTTCTTGATCATGCTTAAAGGGATATGAAGCAAGCGAGGCGAGGTAGCACCCTCATTCAAGAAGACATTACAGGTAACAGGAAGATGCCGACATATCCAGACCCTTTAAGACCAATCAGGAGGTACTTGTGTCAAAAAGTTCAGGAGTATTGCCTCGAGTGTGGATAAAACACATGTGAAGCGCAGGAACAGCTTGTATAGCTTTCAGTGAAATTGGAGTATTGTATCCAAATACATCCAGAAGAATTATATATAATAGTAGCATTCATAATTTTCAGAAGAAATCACTTCAACATTATTTGGGTAAGTAGGAGAGATAAGTGTTTACAGACAGGAGTCCTGATGTCCAATTGGCACGGGTAGGTTGAGCAAGTCTGTGTTGGTCGTCCATCCCCACTTCAATCTGAAATGTAAACAGAAGAAAGTATAACGTTCTGTTGAAATGTCATAAGTTTTCAGAAACCGATCTGGCTTGCACCTGTATCACAAGGTAAGGAAGTTGGTGGCCCATTAATTTGAAGATTGACGGTCAACGACGGGTTCTGAAGACTAACAGTGGTGTTCTCTGAATCATTTTTTGGAATTAACAACGTAGACATAGGTTTTGCCGGAATCCGAATGATGAGGACGATAGGAGGCTGTCTTGAGTTGAAAGGCGGATAATTTCATCTTGAGGAAAATGCTTTGTTTGCCTGGCTATGTGGTTAAGATTGTAACTTGAGTCCAATGAATGATTATTATTGAAAGGGAACTGAGTCTGCGTTGTGTTTGTTGTTAATTCTTTGACGGTTGAGATTCAAAAACTTGATACGTGGTTTGAATTGATATTTGCTTGAAGGGTATTGTGATGTTTGCTGTCCCATTGGTAGTAAGAATTCCCTTTTTGTCGACACGCGCTTTAAGCGGCAACTGCTTCATGAAATGTCCGGATCGGTGTGCAGTAAAATACAATTTTCAGAGTTCCGGACTTGTCACCAGAGTGTGTGTTCTGAAATTCGCAAACCGTTCTCTTGAATTGGAGTCTGATAACCATTGGAAAACTTGCATTGGGTTGATGTAGAGTATGTGTCTGGCTGAGCAATGAGCCATGTTGGAGCTCTTTAAGTAGGGTCACTTTAGAAACCTTCTTTTAATTGTTGGGATGATCATCTGTGCCTAGCACAGGATAGAAGTTGACTTCCGGTAAACTCTGCATATTCCTGCTTGAATATAACAAAGTCCCCAGAAGGTTTAATGTAAACCTATAACTATACGCCGTTGAAAAAGGATTTAGTGGGCTATAGGTTCATGTCAAATCCATGGTCCTGAATAAGCAGACATCACCGGTGATAAAAAATTCTACACGGAATCAGTAGGACTCTGAGTAGAAATGATGATATTCACTGAAGATTCAGACAAGCGTTCCTTGGCCCAAGAATGAACGACGACGGCAGAACTCTTCCCCAGATGAGTAAGTACTGATGTCCACAACAGTGGTCTTCTTGTAGAGAAGATTTGATGATAGGCCAAAAGTAATCCCCCCAGCCTTGATGCTGGCAACATGGTATAGATCTTTCCAAGGGGCAGAAGAAGTCCTCACGTATCTGGCCTGATGCCAACGGTAAATGCAATAGGGTTTTTTTTACGATGTCTGCATTTGGGTCATCAGATTATTGACTTGTTCGTATGTAAAATAAGGGGCAAATGGGTTTAGATAGTTTTTATCCTGGTATTTTGCTGGCGGCTGAGGATGTAAGGTAGAACGTAGAGAAAAGGAAATCATGGCTGATCTGTGATGGTGTGGGGTGCTTGCCGAAGGTGGGGGTAAAGTCCATGAATGATTCCTGGATCTGTGGTGGAGCAATGTGGGTGTAGTTTTGCTACAGAAATGAGGCTATACTCCTGACGACAAGGAAAATAGTCCTGGGTAGAGTTTAGGGTTTGAGTAGGGAAAGCGATGTAGTCCTTCAGACAATTTTGCCATAGCGTTCTGTTAGTACCTTCACTATCCGAATTTCAAGTATAGGAGGAATTGCGTTGAGACTCAAGTAAATGCGGAGAGTATGGCCTGTAACACATGACGTTGGTGGGAACGCAAAATGACCCAAAAAATGACGTATGACAGGATTGGACTATGCTCGCGTTTGGCCACTTCAAGAACGTTATGTATAGTTTTTTTCAGCAGCAGAACACAATTGTTTTCGGGATTCTTATTATATACGGTCCATCAGCAATGCATACTTGTAATCACGGTTTTAATCTCTCCTAGAGCAGCAGTCAGTTGCTGTGAGCAATAGGAAAAATACTGGAGTCCTTTAATTTGGTTGCAGATTGAGTCCTGCAACCTGTAGCTAATGGCAAACATGTCCTCCTCCCTGTCTTCCTCCCATTAGCATTTAAGACAGAATAGCAGCTATGGAGGAGGAGGGTGTCCTAAGAAGTCTGAGCAAAGGTATAGTGGATGCCGGTGGCAGGTTTTGATGTGCAGGATGAGCTGCAAAACGATATCACTCGACAGTTGCATATCAATGTATTACATTAGTATAATCGAGTGAAGTGCATGGAGTCGAATGTTGGGTGTATCAAGATGGCCGCTTCAACTTCAACCCGGAAATTCCGTTTTTCTTATTGATGCTTAGGACTACAAGTATGCCACAGGAAATGCCAAAGGGCGGGGTTTTGTTTTTTAGCCTTTCCGATACAGAGAATGTTTGGACTTCATAAAAATGGCTAACAGAAAATAATGGAAGTTCTGGTACGGGAGCTGAGGGAAGAATACCGGGAGGGCAAGAGCTGAGGTAATACACAGTTGTGATCAGTGTTGTAACGTTCCCTCCCACACTCTACGCAACTTTCAGTGTTAATTGGAATTTGATTACGTCATCCCACCAACTCTAAAAATCGGCCATCTGGAAAGGCGGCACTCTTTATCATTCTCAAAAACCTTCTTATTTTTACAGAAATTTCAACATAAATATCCTTTGGCAATTGAGCACGCGTGTTCAGTCCAAGCCATTCGCGGCCGATAAACAGCCCTCTTCTTGAAAGCTCCCTTCTGCAATTCTTAGTGCCAACTCCCACAAACCGGCATGCAACCTGCCATTCTTTGGCATGACTCAAAGCCCTCAATACCTCATGAAAATCAGAAACATATCTCCTCCCTTCTCTTTTTTGATACAGTTGTGCGGAGTAAGAAAACTCGTGTTGTCCGCTTTAGGTGCAAACATAGTGCTAGATTCTCCATTTACAGCTCGATTCAACTTGTCCTTGCACTGGACATGTTCACTATCTTATAATCCTGTTACAGCCACAGAGACAAGTGAAGTACGAGCTGCAAGCTGAGCAACCACGTCTGCAACCCCCCTTAACAGAAGCTGTGAGCTAAAATACACTTCTGCTTTCTAAGTCCTTGAGTGCTGCCAAAATTCCGTAAAGACTAAGAGTAACTAATGAAGTATGACCACAGACTAAGTATATTTAACTCTTTTATGCCAAGTTGCATCTAGGTGAAACAGAACAAATAAACACAATTGAATGTTGAATTAAAGTCTCAACCATACCTAACACTATTAATGTCTTCCGCTCGTCACAGGGTAAATCTAAAATATTCACCCCCAAAAAATGTGCATCATCTGTCAATAACAGGCTATCAGAAACCAAGATCTTCTGTCCATACCATCTGTATAACAGGCTAATCAGATCGTCTGTCTATAACTATAGCTGGCTTTGGATTGGCCAGTTTCTCTACAGGAATGCAGATCATCTGTCTATAAACTATATCCTGTATATAACTTATCTGTATATATTAACGCTATATAGAATTATGACAGGCTTCGGTTCCTCCGACCGGGTCGCATTATCTATGATATCTCATTTTTATTTTTTTCCATCATGGAGCCCAGCCACCCTGAACCAACACTGAAATATGACACTGGAAGATAAATACACTATCCAGTCACGTATACCTTCCAATCAAACAAGCGAGTCAGTAATTGGTACGTTAAAAAGGTATTCGCATATGATAATACCGCACGACCACCTTACCAAGCACACCTAGAGGCAACACCTGACGCTACACAGGTCTCTTAAGGCAGGCGACAACCACCAAAAACTCTCACTAGAAAAGTCCCGAAGAACAGATAAGTCACAGACTAAAGTCTGCTAACTTTTCCTATTTCTGTGGGTTGATCAAGAAGCCCCAAGTGATTCGGGCACACCAGGAACCGTGAATCATGGTAAAGTACGTCAGGCCCCCTCCGGAAGACCTCAGAACGTTTAGGTACGGCACCCACTGTCAAGATATTAAATCAGGTGTGGTTATCTAACTTTTGTTCCACTCCTTATTCCAATTAAATGCTCTCCTCCGAATTAATTATTATTATTGCTGCTAGGCATCCAAGCCCGAGAAACACGACCGACACCTCCGATTCGGGCAATGATCTGAACTTAAATCCCCCCAAAAAACAGTAAATTACATTCCAATAGAACTTTTTAATCACAATGACTATTCTATAACCACATGATTGGTTAATTGGTGGTCGCTAAGAGACAAGTTATAATTTGCATGTACGTATGAAGCATTAGCGATATGATACTTTCCCCAAACGCTCTCCTCTTTATTATCTGGGGGAGGAGGAAGTCCTTGAATCTGGCTTCTAGCAGACACGCATCTGCCTCAAGGAAAGCTGTGTGAGAGATATCTGATACTTCGATAAGGATGTATAGCAGTAAAAGCAGTTTAACAAACTATCTGATGAGCTAATAAGAATATAATGATGACACAGACTTCTGATGTTTTTTCCTTAAATCACCAACTTGACACAGCCACTATGTCCCCCCTAAACCAGAGAGATCATGGCTACGCAGCGACATCGTAGGGACCTATAGGTGTGGTCGTTGCAAAGCATGCAAATTAATTTCAGTTTCTAAAGGGGTAAAAAATTTTCATACTGGGAGAGAGTTTAAATCTAAGTTACGCCAACTGTAAAACTAAAGGGTAGTTTACCAAACCTCCGCGAATGTCCACTCATGTATGTGGGAAGACAACGCGAGAGTTGGACGTCGAATTTGGAGCATGTGGGAGACATCCGTAACAAACTGATACCCCTCTGGCACAACAAAGAACTCAATACATTCTAAGAACCCCTTTGCTCTTACCTTTTCTGGTGTTGAAGTGGTCTCTTTCCCTCAGTACGTAAAGGGGACTTGATAAAAAAAGTTTTTCAACTGAGGCCAATTGAATCTTCCTCCTGAAAACTCTACATCCTTTTGGGATAAACGATTCCCTTAGTTTTACATCGTTTATTTAGTAGAGTTGTCTTCTGTACTATATTTATTTATCTATTTCTTTTTATATTCTATCATTAGTTTATCTACTTGCTTGTATCTGCATATTGCTTTATTCCTCATGGCAAAATCTGTGTTTATTTATATCTATTCTCTTTTACTAACTATTATTGATTCTTCATCATAATGAGCGCTTAGTCTATCAACATACTTCTGTTTGCTATCTCTGTAGTTTTATCCTATGGCAGCTCACTTTGCATCCCGTCATCCAGGGATGTAACTACCGTTGCCATAGTGCAAACATACGCCACTTACTATTCCTCATTCTATTGCGCGGTCTTTCTTTCCTTCTGCGCATGCGCAAGCTCTCTGCGCCTGCGCTCTCTAACCAGCGGGTTAGAATCGCCATTTTGGTAGTTTTCTATTGTAGTTTACATCTGCGCATGCGTTATTGATTCCTTGCGCTTGCGCAGTGTTCTATTGGAGACGCCGTTACCTTTCACTCGCGCTCGCATCGCCTCAGGTGAGTTAGCATCTTAAATGATATTTAAACCAGTACGTTGCCATTCTAATGCCTGCCTACCTGCCATTTGGTTCTGCATCGTATATCCCGGATCCTAGTACCGGACTGTAAGCAGCGCTATCTATCACCGGCCATTTTTCCAAGGGACGTATGTTGTCTACTTATATACAATATTTGTGTCATTTATCTATGTTTGTTCCCTGATGAACCCGACTCACATGTGCCCGGGGAAACGCTTCGGAACTTCTCTGAAATCCATATGAATATGGTCTATAGCATATATTTCTGTGCTTACAACGTATATGAAACTTATTTGACCATGGTTTATAGCACATATTATTGTGCCTATCAATTGTAGTATCCCGATTAGGTTTATAAGTGTTTGTTCGTTCTTTCTTGTGGTGGCTTGGGTTGTTTTTCACTTTGGTAGACTTGGTACCCTTTATAATTTTATTAGTGGTGTTATGCTGTATTTATTAGATTAAGGGTTATCTAGGGATTGGTAGGTTTAGGTTCCTGGGTGGGGTCGCCCTTCTTCAGGGCGGTATCCCCGCTTTTCTTAGGTCTAGTACTTATGAGGGTCTTTTTGGGATTGGTTTAGGTCCCTTTTTACTATTTATCCTTAATAAAAGTTATATTTTTTGCCTTAAGGTGTTTTGTTTACTACTGTAGTTTTTACTCCAGTTTTTGCCACCCCAGAATGTTTTTTGTCCACGTCTGACCTCATGCTCTGCCCCGTCACCCCCCACTCTCTGTCATTGGCCACTCTGGGCCTACTCCCGTTTTGCCACCCCCAGAATAGATTGGCCAGTCGACGTCTTCGCGCGCCGTGACCTCACTCTTTGTCATGTGCCCCTCTGTGGCCTCCCAGTTTTTTTCCACTTTTCCCAAAAGATTTGCCACTGTTACCTCATGCGCTGCTGTGGCTGCTTCCGGGACCTAGACATTTTGTCTTGTGCCACCCTCCCGTGGCCATTTCCGTTTTTTTGCCAAACCCCCCAGATGGGATTGGCCCCGGACTGACCCCCTGCTGCTGCCCCCCTACCTCCACTCCGTCATTGGCCACCGTGGCCCCCTTTTTTTCCCTTTGGATTTTTTTCCCCACCTCCAGATTTTCATTGTGGCCAC
This sequence comes from Phyllomedusa bahiana, assembly GCA_025379985.1. Classification (NCBI taxonomy): domain Eukaryota; kingdom Metazoa; phylum Chordata; class Amphibia; order Anura; family Hylidae; genus Phyllomedusa; species Phyllomedusa bahiana. The sequence continues at coordinate 31,516 of JAODAL010013841.1, forward strand.
CCCGTTTTACCTGATTTTTTGCCCATGGTCTGCCCTGCTGTTCCCCGTCCCCTCCACTCTCTTCATTTCCCCCTCTGTGCCTACCCTGTTTTTTTGCCACCTCCAAATGTATTGTGCCACGTCGACCTCATGCTGCTCCCGACCCCCACTCTCTGTCATGTGCAAATCTGGGCCTACTCCTTTTTTCCACCTCCAGAAAGTTTTGTGCCCTGTTTACCTCAGCGCTTGCCGGGACCTCCACCTCGTCAGTCCACTCTGTGGGGTACCCCTTTTTTGCCACCCCCCAGAATGTCTTTTTGCCACTTTTACCTCATGCTGTGCCCGCCGTACTCCATCTCTCATGGGGCCCCCTCTTGGCCCACTCCGTTTTTGCCACCTCCAGAAGTCATTGGCCCCCTCTGACCCCCATGCGCTGTGCTGCCCCCGGGGTCCCCCTTTCCCAAACCTTTTTTCCACCCCCAAGTTTTTCCACCTGACCCCTCCTTGGTTTCTTTCCCCTTTTCCCCCGGCCCTTGGCCCCCCCCAAAACTTTATCAGGGGAACATTCCCGTCAGTTTTTTTTTCAGTTTTGCCCCCTTAAGTGCCCAGGGAATTATATAGTGAAGCGATACTAAGAGCGGCGGCAGTCATGTGCATGTCATACTAAAACACAACATTGTATGAAGACCATACCAAGCTCCCTCTGCATAGTTAAGCATGGCACAACGTTCTACAGCACCCTGCAGGCTCCGTGCAGCCTGGAAATAGCTGTTTTTTAACGCGATTAGTCCCGAAGTAATTGGGAACGAAGTTATTTTTTGTCGGGAAATTCGGCGAAGTGAGCGAACCGAATTTCGAGAAATTCGCCCATCTCTAATTATCATCTATAATTCTTAAAGTGATACTGTCAATATGGATTCCGGATGGTCAATAAATCTATTAGCACTACATTCCATCCTTGACCATCCACAATCCATATTTTATCTATATACAACACCATATCCCAAGGGAATGGCTTCAGCAGATGAACAACATATTGCTTTAACAGAAGGAATACACTGTATACAGCAGCATAATGCAATGCAAGCACAAACTATAGCAAGAAGTACTCCTAAAATATAGTGTAAATAACCAGGATCAGATAACCTGGAAAATAACCAATCCCACCATTTACCATTACTCTGTGTGATGTGAACTGATCCATCTGGGACTGCAAATCCTCTATAAATACTCTATAGCCGCTCTATTCTGTAAAATAGCTTTTTGATAGCTTTGTATATCTAATACTATATCTTCTTAGGCGCCACTGGTAGTACTTATTGATCTAGCTACCAGGCAAGATAATCTCCCTTAAGGCTTTAGCAGCATATGCAGCTACGGCAGGGGATCCTACAAGCATAAGGGGTAACCCTAGAATTTCTGACTGTCAATCTGGACTCTAAATGGTCAATAAATCCACCCTTGACCATCCAGAATCCATATATAATTTTCATTATGCCCCCCTTTTTTTTTCCACCTCATATATTTATTTGCTGACATTTCCCTATCTTATTTGGATTATAAATCATTTGATAGCATAATTCAGCGGATGCAATATTTTGAGTCTATATATCATATCTTCAGCAAGGAAATCCTCTCCAGCACAGTTTATACAAGCATAATATGTATAATTCTGGATCACATCTCCGTCTTTGATCTCCTTTTCTTGGACAGCCCCCCCCCCCCCCCCTCCTTATCAATTTTGTCCATAGTTGCAAGGGGGTTGGTACAGCTACCATGCAAATATCGAGTATGTTGCAGTAGCAATCTTTGCCTACATAAATGTTAATCAATTGTGCCAAATAAAGATTCTGTTTAATTCTCCATAATGCCATATTCTCCTTGTCTGGCACTTTCTCTCTTTGTTCATGCAACGATTGGGTAATAACAGAGACCAAAAGGACCATGCCTGCGATACCAATCAACCACCGTCTCCAAGTTTGGATTGGATACTGAAAAGAAAGAACAGAGCTGTTACTCTCTGAGATAACGGAGTGAGGTTCGGAGGAAAAAGATCAGAAAGAAAGATTATAGACTGGGTTTTCCATGACTTACGATTGCCATTCTAAGCTGGTCACTAAAATCATACGCAAATACTGGCATATTATGCAAAATGACCCCAAGTATGGTTATTTATTCGTGGATTACCCCAAGTTTATTTATCAGCGGGGCAAAACGGTTGGGAACTTCATTACCCAGTCAGATTTAAATAAGGAAAAAATCACGTCAAACATTTCTCGATACACAGAGGAAGGGCACGTACCCGTGCCTATCTTGCCAAAATTGTCATGCCGCCATAAAAGGCCTACAAATCACCCATCCTATGTCAGGTCAACAGATATTGGTGCGAGGTTTCTTTACTTGCACTACGAAAAACGTCATATATCTTTTAAAATGCCCTTGTGGCAAGGGATATGTTGGCCAGACATCTAGGATGATTAGGATGATACGCTTCAGGTTAAATGAGCACAAATCACAGATCCGCCTTTATGCAAAGAAAATAGATCAGAAAATTCAGACAGAGAGAGAGGTACCCTCTAAATATATGGAGTCATCAGTAGCAAGACATTTCTATGAGAGCGGACATCAAGTGACAGACCTACGATGGTGCGTCATTGAGGAAGTGCAAGATAGTGATCAAGAACAAATCAAGCTAAGATTGCTTAGACGAGAGGTATATTGGATACATAGGTTACAAACATTGTCACCTAAAGGGCTCAATGAGGAATGCCAATGGAAGGTTTATATATAACTTAACAGCTTGGCAGCGAAACCCATGGCTCCATCTGCTGATCGAGGCTAGATATAGTTTAGTTAATCATGGTGCGTTTAGCATTATTAAAAAGATTTGTAAAATTGATAGGGAACAATCATGATAAACAGTATAAATAACGTGACCCTAGCCTCAGATTATGGAAGCACTAGTTATTATGTTGTTTTTAATATGTTGTATGTACATGTTTTGTATTAATTTTAATGTAGGTTTTGATTAGTAACAATATATAAGGAGATCAGTAGCGACTTACCTTGAGAAAGGGGGCGTGTCCCCCGAAACATTGCGTGACCGCGTCAGAGGCGTGAGGGGAATCAGCAGCCAGCTGTTGCCAGGTCAGCTCCGAGAAACACTGCGAGCATGAGATGTTGGCGTGAGGGTTCCTACCCCGGATTGCAAGTTTCTGATATATATGTTATTAAGACTTTTTAAAGAGTTGCAAAAGTACACTACAGGTGTTATTGCTGAAATATATGTGCAATAAAAGTTATTGGATAAAATATCCTGTGATCAGACGGCATAATTCAAAGACGCTATTTAAGTATACAGCAGGTGGGGATCTGCATATGCGGCTGCTAAACTGCAATCGTCGTTAAGCCTAAAATAATTTGAAGGAAACAAAAAATGTCAGTCATAAGTAATATCTCTTACATTAAATAGTAAACTCAGTCCATTCACAATATGCGGCCGTCTAAAATTTCCCAGAGTAAAATATACTTTCAAACAAGTACATATCCTTGCCGTGTAATGAGCTGCAAACTGTTCTTATCTACTGACCAAAGACAAGAATGTTATCCCACACCCAAGGCTATACACTCCTGGGAACATTTATAGGCTGTACATCAAGTTTTGTATACCTATACCTTAACTATTCCATTAGAAGTCTCTATGTTACAGAGACCGGACAGAACCATAAAACAAATGCCGCACAATCAAAAACTACACATTCTCCGGTGGCTCAAACATTCTTGCAACACAGAACACAACACAAGAACAAATTTACAAACAAAGAAATCCAAACATATGACAATATTTGACTCTGAACACAGAACTGAACCCGTCTAAAATAGTAACTCCATAGACCGGACATCAGACTCTACACATTAATTTAGAGACAATAAAGCTTTCACACTGCTTATCTGTGCACATAAAAACTACTTCTAATATGTATACGCTGCATGTGTTTCTCTAGAGATAACATGCCAGATAAAGAGACCTGAGTCTTAGCTATTATAAGGGTCTCTTGTATACCGGATTGCTATTCTCCTAAAACAAAACTGATCTAGCTATTTGTCCTATGTATTTAAAACACCTCAATTTCTATCTCACTTGCTTTTTCACTACTACATTACTTACTTTTTTTCTTTCCTCTCTCCTGTTTTTTTTTTCAAGAACTAAATACGTTCTTCATGCTGTTTCCTATAAGCACGTAACAAAATCCAACCTTTTAAAGGGATTGAAGTAGTAGCATTCAATTCCTTGTTCCTTTCAATTTCCACCTTTTGCAAATGCGTAACCACATCAGTTGGTTCAGCATCATTTACACACTCAATGCAACAAATTGCAGCCACTTATTGGCCAAAACACAATAGGGAGCCTTCTCCCAGCCTGAAATATCAACAGATACATTTACAACCTCTTTCTTCTTAAAGAGAGACATGGTTTTACACCCAATTTCACACTATATTTCCCGGATTATTGGATGGAGGTTTCAAAAATTCCAGACTATTGGAATCTTGCTAAAATCTGCTTTTTAAGGTCAGGGGGTCGCTATCAACACTCCCTTAAATCAGAAAAAACCTTTTTCCATGTGTTTTTCCCCAATTCCGGATTATCGGAATTTGCTAAAATCTGCTTTTTAAGGTCAGGAGGTCGGCTAACAACACTCCCCTTTAAACAGAAAACCTTTTTCCATGTGTATTTTCAAATATTCCGGATAATCGGGAAATTCTGCTAAAATCTGGGTTTTTAAGTCAGGAGGTCGCTAACAACACTCCCTTAATCAGAAAAACCTATTTCCATTGTGTTTTCACCATATTCCGGATTATCGGAATTTCTGCTAAAATCTTTCTTTTTAAGGTCAGGAGGGCGCTATCAACACTCCCTTAACAGAAAAACATTTTTCCATGTGTTTTACACCATATTCCGGGTTATCGGAATTTTGCTAAAATCTGATTTTAAGGGCAGGAGGTCGCTATCAACACTCCCTTAATCCCGAAAAACCTTTTTCCATGTATTTTTCACCATATTCCGGATTATCGGAATTTTGCTAAAATTTTCTTTTTAAGGTCAGGAGGTCGCTAACAACACTCCCTTAATCAGAAAAACCTTTTGCCATGTGTTTTTTAAAACCCTAATCCAGATTAACGGAATTTTGCTAAAATCTGCTTTTTAAGGTCAGTGAGGTCGCTAAACAACACTCCTCTAAAAAAGATAAACCTTGCCGTATGTTTAAAACTTTGGTACCAAATGTTTTGCCAAATCTTTGTTGGGTCGAACAGCTTTAAAAAAGGGGCAACCCCCAATTGCTTTATTTATTTTTTTATTTGAGTAACTTAATGATTACTTTAAACTACTAGACGATAGTTTGATATTGTATTTTCTTTTGCATAATATAGATTATAAAGGCAAGGCCACGCATAATATTGGTTTCAAGGGAAAGCACACATAAAAATTTGGGTTTCACATACTTACATCACAATCTAATATATGGGTCAAAGCTTCATCAGGCATCTTATAAGCATCAGCTATTGGCATCGCTGGTAACAAAGGACCAGCGAAGATAGAGAGATAATCCTGAGACAACACCGTGCACGGGTGCCCCCATATACAGGTCCAAGCTTCACGAGGCATCTTATCAGCTTCATCTATCAGTATCATCAGCTGGGAGAAGGGGCCAGCAAAGACAGAGATATACTTGGGTTACTACACTATGGTGGCGAGGCGTCCCTCTATAGCCCACAGGTCCAGCTACTTCTAACTTCGCAGCAAACTTTCCCAGCTTATATCCCTTTCTTAAACAAATGCCTGCGTAACCAAGTGTTACCAAGCTGACAGATCAGTACTTTTCCACTATAAGGCTTCCCTCCTTTGAATGGCCAGTTCTTAAGAGGTTAACCTGGCACTGAAAAAAACCCATGACTAGATGCCGAGCGACCCTGAACCATGAACACATTGGTTCCCATGATTTTCCTCTAAACATCGCTGGGTAGTAATTGTTTACACCAGCACAGAGCTATGTGGCTTACTCGGTACAATGCCCCACAACAACGAGGCCCTGATAACAACCCCTGTGTCAATATACTGTTTCCACACAAACATTTACCAAGCGCTAGGAAAATTACAGCTAAAGCTAGCTAAATTTTCATCTAGAATTCTTAAAGTGAAAACTGTCAAAAGGATTCCGGGTGTCAATAAATATATTAGCACTAAATCCCCCCCGCCCCCCTGCTCCCCCCCGCGACTTTACAGGGCTAGATGCTCCTTTAAAATTCTCAGCCTAAGTACCTAAAATCTGCAAATCTCTAATCTACCTAAGTTCTAATGTTCACAGCTAATAGCATAGCTGTCTGTGTAAACAAATAGAATAATTTCGCTGAGCTGTTTGGACAGAGACCGAGCACACGTCCTACTCCTATGAGACACTGACACACACTGAGGCAGAACAGGAAGGGCTGTTCTATGTAAAACGAGGTAATGTGATTTTTCCAGTTAATTGCAACCATACACATCCCAGTCATGACGTCGCACACACAGCTCATCCTGCTCTATTCTCTAAGCTGATTTGCTGGCCGCCAAAATGACAGGAAGCGCTGAAAATGGCGCGATATTAATAGATTATGCGCAGATTTTCACCTAAATTATCGCGTGATCGAAAAAATCCGATCAACATAAAAACTGTGCCGATTTCAACTTGGTCGATAATAATCGCTCAACACTACTAGTGAAGATTTAAAATGGCAGGAGGATTTTTGACATTTGTAACACACTGTTAGTTACCATGTCAAGGATAACAATCTTGGATTCCCCTGCAATGAAGTCCAGATCCTTGCATTGGTGTTGAAGGGTGAAAACCATGGGGCTCCTTAGACTCCAATCTCCAGTATGGTTTAAGCAAAAGCCTGTCTCTGATCAGTAATGATAGTATGCCAACAAAGCTATCAATGGGTAGAAACAGGTTCCAGGATACTAACAGTCCACGTGTACTCCAAAAAGAATCCCTGCTAACTCCAAGATATAGACAGATGTTATATGTATCTCCACCCTCTAGGACTGTATCATGCAACATATGCATGCATGCCTATAGTAACTGCCTATTATTTATCAGCTATAAACAAGGGTTCACCTTCCTCCACCTCCTTATGACAAGGTGCCAACTGGTTGTCAAGACAGTTATTGAAGCCTTGGGGCTTCCTGTCTTACTGGTCATATTACACCCAATTACTAATGTATTGCAATATGTTGATCAAACAAGCACTCCATTAGCATTTAAGTACCATATAGAGAATACAAATCTAAGGAAAAAAAAAAAAAGTTTGAAAAATTAAAAAAAAAATTAAACACCCCTGATTTTATTACTCCATATATAAAAGCAAAGAAAAAATAGACATTGAATTAATGAGTTTTTAAAAGTCTGATGTAATAAAATATAACTTTATTTATCCCATACCATGAAACATCTTGAAAAACAATGTTAAAATTTAGTTAGGTGCCATGCATCTCTTGAAAGGAATTATTCCATTGGGGACCATGAGCTTTTGGCCATCAAGTTAGCTCTTGAAGGGTGGTGTCATCTGCTGGATGGAGCCTGGAATTATATTACCATTTACACTGATCAAAAAAATGGCTCAACGATTGAACCCTTCCTATACCCGGAGGACTATTTTCTTTTCTCGTTTTGACTTTTTTTTGTAATTCAGGCCAACAGAAAAGAACATCATGGCTGAGGACCTTTCAGGGACCTCTGTCCCCAGAGCCCCAGAACATCATCACTCCAGGACAACTTAGCTCAACTGCTTCCATCCATCTCCGAGAGATCCCTCCGGAAAATACCTTTGTCCTCCCTAAAAACAAAGGCAAATGGGAAAGAGCTGATGAGCTTGCCAGTGCTATCTGTTGAATGTAGTAACTAGGGATGAGCGATATTATCAGCAAAAGTTTAAATCGACACGGTTTTTAGGCTTTTGGAAATTTCCGATCACACGATAGTTTAGGTGACAATCTTACAGATAAACTATTATTGCGCCATTTTCAGCGGTTCCATTTTGGCGGCCAGCCAATCAGCTCCGAGGATAGAGGGGGGGGAGGAGGATGTATAACGTCACCACTTGCGGTGTATGGATCTCATTGGCGGCAAAAATCACGTGACCTCGTTTATCTATGCAACTGCATTTCCTGTTCAGCTCATTTTCTGTCTATGCCACTTCACAGCAGGACATGTCTGCGTTTAAACCAATAGCTGTTCTAACAGCTCTGAGAGATAGTCTCTTCTAATACAAGAAACCATCCACCTAGCTATAGCTTAGAATAGAGTTAGATTAGAGAATTTCACTTCTTATTTAGTTAGAGAAAGTTTTAAAGATATCTTCTGGAGTGTCCAGCCGCGGGGCTGCAGGGGGAGGGGGCAGCAGGAGGAGAGGCTTTTGGAAGGAAGGGAGATATTGTGCAGCTCAGTGTGTTCTGTGACCTTGAATTGGAAAAAGCATTGTTTTTTATCACTTTTTTTGACCAGCAGACCTCTGATAGGAGGTGAAATTGTCCCTGTTTTTCAGTTCTATTTCAATCACCTCGTGTCAGTGTTCCCAAAAACCTGCATAATTTATCCCTATAACTTTTAAATAGTTTTATTGAAGTCCGTGCGTCTGTTTGACGCAAAGAGCTCAGTTGTACGCATATTGTGCTATACATATTTTATAGTAAATTGCGTCTGTTGTCAGTGGTGCGAAGACCGCCATATTAATCCATATAACATTGAAATACTCTTATTGAAGTCCATGCGTCTGTTTGCCGCAAAGAACTCAGTTGTACGCATATTGTGTTATACATATTTTTTAGTAAATTACGCCTGTTGTCAGTGGTGCGAAGGCTGCCATATTAATCCATATAACATTTAAATACTCTTATTGCAGTCTGTGCATCTGTTTGCCGCAAAGAACTCAATTGTACGCATATTGTGTTATACATATTTTATTGTAAATTACACCTGTTAATAGGTGGTGTTCCTCAGACTTGATAATAGAAAATGAGTTATTCCTTCACAATTAGAAAGGGATAAATTGAGAGGTTAGAGATCAGGTTTTTAAATAGTGTGTATCGAGGTTAAGTGTTATACATAATAAAAGTTAAGTTTTAGAGCTTTATAGATTGAGAACTGGTGGAGTTTAAGTTTGCCTATGGCAAAATAGTAAATATAGTCATTAAAAGTCACTATTTGTTCTCTTGCTAGATTCTCATTTTTTGGAGACTATTTGACATGTGTGTAATGTATGCACAATTATTTTTTATTAATTTTTTTTTATTTTATGGTTTGTAAGGCTAAAAAAAAGACAAGTCGTCCATCTAGTCCAGCCTGTTGTGCTAAGGTGTTGATCCAGAGGAAGGCAAAAAACCCCAATGAGGTAGAAGCCAATTGTCCCCATTTTAGGGAAAAATTCCTTCCTGACTCCAATCTGGCAATCAGAAAAATCCCTGGATAAATGACCCCTCTCCTGAATCATAGTCACTATAACTTGTTATATTATTACGCTCCAGAAATGCATCCAGACCCTTTTTGAACTCGGTTATTGAATTCACCATGACCAGTCCCTCTGGCAGAGAATTCCATTGTCTCACTGCTCTTACAGTAAAGAATCCCTTTCTATGTTTATGTAGAAACTTTCGTTCCTCAAGACGTAAAGGATGCCCCCTTGTTCTAGATACAGCCCTGTGTATAAATAAATCTTGGGAGAGATCTCTATATTGACCTTTGATGTATTTAAACATATTTATTATGTCCCCCCGAAGCCTTCATTTCTCTAAACTAAATAACCCTAATCTTGCCAATCTTTCTGTGTACTGTAGTACACAGTACTGTAGTACTGTAGTATTATTTATTTTATTAGTATTTTTCTACACTTTATGTTATTTTTACTTTTTTTTAAATCCCATGAAGGGATAACCGTTTTACATTTTTTTTTACACTTAGTAATGTACTAGCATATTCATATATGCTAATACATGATAATCTGTGTCAGTTTGACACAGTCAGCAATCAGGGCAGCACAGTGTGCCCTGATTGCTGGCCTCTTACACAGACAGTACTGGGGCTACTCTAGGTCCCCAAGGCTGAATGTGCAGCCATTCCCCGGGCTCTGTCGGGTCACCGGAGTCCCGATCAACCGACAGAGCAGAGGAAAGCCTTTTGATTATGTAGCGGTCACGAACCGCGGCAATCAAAGGGTTAAGTGCCGGGCAGCGGAGGTTTTTCCCGTTCCCCAGCACTTGCAGAGTTTGCACTGGAAACAGGGCTGTGAAGTAGTGTGTCCAATAGTGTGTGTCCGAGACAGATCGTGCCCTTTATAGAGACCCCTCAGCATACGATTCCCCCTTTTCCAGGCACATAACAGAGGTTGGCAATGGGATGGAATTCTCTATCTCCTTTATTGTGTGCCCCTGTGCCTTTCATATCTCCCCCCCTTGTAACTCCATTCATGACAAATTGGTTACCAGCGGTGCGATGATCATTGTTTTGTTTTTGAACAGGGTATTAGAGTGACATGTATGATTAAGACTAGAGATGGGCGAATCGATTCTAACGAAGTGGAATTCGTTTAGAATTTCAGGAAAACTTCGATTCTGAACGAAGTCGAAGTTTGGGGTGATTCGTGGGAACGAAGCGTGTTTTTAATTGATAAAATGGCCGCAAACACATGGCGTTACATGGGGCAAAGAACTCTGGGAGGAAGAAAGGAATACCCTCAATGACATGTGCAGAGATGAAGCCAATTAGAGACCGGCAGGATTCTGTAACGTCACCGCACTATATAAGTCCGGACGTGACGCTGGCTGCTCACACTCCTCTCTCTGTGCCGTGCTGCAGCTGCAGTAGCCGAGATCTCTCACAAAAGAAATTAGTTTTTAACAGCAATTTCTTGGGTGTCACAGCTTTTATCAGAGACTGCTCCTCTTCCATTCTAATTTTGATTCAGTTTGTGGGGTATTGTAATTGAAGTCCACTGTGGGTCCAATTCTGCTGCATATACATTTTAATGCCATCTGGTCAGTTCTGGAGCACATTGAATATCCAAGAGTTGTCTAAGCATGTTTTTGCTTTTGTATTCAGTAAAAGAAACGGCGTTTACCAACCACATACCAGTTCATTTTTTGCTGCTGATTTCTTTAGCGCAATTTATATCCAACAATTAATTAAGCGTGTTTGTGCTATTGTAGTCAGTAAAAGAAACTGTGTTTTCAATGCCAAAGACGAAATTTTTCCTGGTGATTCCTGTAGCATAATTTATATCCTAAGGTTAATTAAGCGTGTTTCTGCTTTTGTAGTCAGTAAAATACACAGCATTTTAACACGCCACATACGAGTAAATTTTTTGCTGCTCATTTCTTTTGTGCAATTTATATCCAAGGGTTAATTAAGCGTGTTTGTTCTATTGTAGTCATTAAAGAAACGGTGTTTTACAACGCCAAAGACAAAATTTTTCCTGTTGATTCCTGTAGCATAATTTATATCCGAAGGTTAATTAGACATGTTTCTGCTTTTGTAGTCAGTAAAATACACAGCATTTTAACACGCCACATACCAGTTAATTTTTTGCTGCTCGTTTCTGTAGCAAAATTTATATCCAAGGGTTAATTAAGCGTGTTTGTACTATTGTAGTCAGTAAAAGAAATGGTGTTTTTCAACGCCAAAGATGACATTTTTCCTGGTGACTCCTGTAGCATAACTTATTTTCGAAGGTTAAGGTTAATTAAACACGCCACTTGACAGTTAATTTTTTCCTGCTCATTTCTTTTGCGCAATTTATATCCAAGAGTTACCTAAGCCTGTTGGTGGGTTCATTTGGAGTCGAATACAGAGTGTGTATTTATCATTTACAGATATCTTCATTAAACAGAGTCTGTAAATTTTTGAACAAACAGTATGTCAGACAGAGAGGTAGCAGGCTCTTCACATGCGAGTGGCAGTGGCACAAACATTCCTGGAGCAGGCACAGGTCGCAGCACAGTAAGGGGACTTCGCAGCAGGGGACACTCGGTGAGGCCAGAACTGCTGGTGTCATCTAGCGGCCGTGTGTTGACCAGCAACCCAAGGGATCTTGATTGGTTGACTAGGTCATCCACTTCCTCCCAGATGACATCTGACTAGTGATGAGCGATTTTGTCAACTATCGTTATCGATTCGATAGTCAATATCGGCATTTATCATGACGATTTCCTAAAGTCGATAAAAGATTATCGCCGATGACCATTAAAGTCTATGGGAGAGGAACAACACCTTCATTCTTACACCCAAACAGGGCTGGAGAAGCTGGAATTAACATCCACAACAGTAAACTGGATACGTGCTAAATCTTAGGCAACACAATAAGGAAACAAGAGTCACAGAAAAAAACTCACAGACTATTCACTATCCATGTTTTGTACCACAGCATGACCCTTAAACCTCAATGACCCACAAATTAAAAAGCGCCAGAAGGCAGTATTATTTGAACCATCATTTTACTTGAACTGGACATGGACTATCCCTGTCCTGGGCCACAGCATGAGCGCCAAACCAGAATGACCCTCAGTTTAAAAAAGTGCCGGAAAAAGGAGTCTTTCAACCACCATTTTAGTTGAACTGGACATTGACTTTCCCTGTCCTGGGCCACAGCATGAGCCCCAAACCTGCATGACCCCCAGATTAAAAAAGCGCCGGAAAAAGGAGTCTTTTAACCACCATTTTATTTGAATAAGACATTGACTATCACTGTCCTACCGCAGCATGACCTTTAAATCTGCATTACCCACAGATTAAAAAGTGCCGGAAAAAGGAGTCTTTGAACCACCATTTTAGTTGAACTGGACATTGACTATACCTGTCCTGGGCCACAGCATGAGCCCCAAACCTGCATGATCCCCAGATTAAAAAAGTGCCGGAAAAAGGAGTCTTTCAACCACCATTTTAGTTGAACTGGACATTGACTATACCTGTCCTGGACCGCAGTATGACCAATAAACCTGTCTGACCCACAGATTTAAAAGTGCTGGTAAAAGGAGTCTTTGAATCACCATTTTAGTTGAACTGGACATTGACTATAACTGTCCTGGACCACAGCATGAACCTCAAACCTGCTTGACCCACAGATTAAAAAGTTCCAGAAGAAAGTAGTCTTTAAAGTAGTATTTTAGTGAAATGGACATTGACTATCTATATCCTGTAACGCTGCATGACCCAAAAACCCACACAGGTGCCCTTATGGACCATCAGCAGGAAATTTCACAATAAGAAATAAACTATATTAAAAACAACTCGTTTTCCAATACTGCTGCTGCTAGAGCTACTTGCCATTCTACTGGTGACATTGTTCTACCGTGATATTAGAATGTGAAGCAAACGAAACAGATGTCCCCAGTAGGTCAATGAGGCCTGTCTGAAAATCCTGCATTCTACTGTCAAGTGGGTTGGAGGAAATTACTGATCAAGGCGGGTGAGGCTGTAAACGTGAATCACGCAGGTTCAGCTGGCAGTGCCGGACTTACAGTGGGTGCGGTTAGAGCAATGGCTGGCGTCTGTCATCTATTAACACAAAGGTTCAGCTAGCATGGCCAGAGTTACAGTGGGTGCGGTGAGAGCCAGGGCTGGTGTTCATCATCTATTAACACGCAGGTTCAGCTAGCAGGACCCGAGTTACAGTGGGTGCGGTGAGAGCCCAGCCTGGCGTCTGTCATCCATTAACAAGGCAAAAATTCCCTTATGACGCAGCAACAAAAACAGTCGTACTGAAGCAGAGTGCGGAAGCGGAAGTGTGAGCTAAAACCTCCAGCCTTCCTCAGTACACAGTCAAGACCTGCGTAGCGCTTGAGAAATTTCTGCCTTTACGAGAGCGCTTGCCCCTCTGTTTGAGTGTGGACCAATTGAGCTTCACTTGGAAATGCTGGTGGTTGACGCTCCTGTTTCTTCCAGGTGCCCTTTTTCTTGGCATTCTTTTTCTTGTTTTACTCAACGTGTTGGAGGAAATTGTCTATGTTCTTGGGGTGGCGAATGTGCTCCATATACCATGTCCTCTGAATAACCTACATCTGTTCTAGTCTTCCTGTACCTCCCTTGTACAATTCAGAGGAATATTTGTATCAGCTATTTTGTACATGCAATTTTTTTAGTAGTTTAATTCTAGAAAACACATTGTTAAAATAGGATGGAACCCCACCACGTCTTTGTTTCTCTTTTATTTTAAATTGTATTAAACGTGTTGTCTCACTACAGGGATTGCTAGCTATGTTAAAGATCTTGCAAAAACAAGTTATTTTGCAATATGTGTCCATTAACAGTGTCCTACCTATTCCTGTTTTTGACAGCACCATGCCCCATAAATTTCAAAACATCACCCTTGAGCCACTGTTGACAATTGTGAAGAACAAATGTATGTTAGAAACCACAGTTTCTAGAATAGGATCTGTAGTATAGCTGCATTTCACAGCAGCATGACCCAAAATATTATAAAAATGACTTCTCAGCCACCGTTAAAAATTGTGAGGGAGAAATGACACTTAGAAGCTACATTTCTGTTCCAAAGGACCTTGATTATAGCTGTATCTCACAGCACCATGACCCCAAAACCATTGACAGTGCGAAAAATTCTAAAGATGAAGTGAGTAAATGGAATACGGTTTTTTCATGAAACCTTGTAAAATTGGTGTCTTTTACAGTCTCCTCACCGCAAAACCAGCAAAATGACCTTTGGGGAACTGAGAATAAAAATTGCAGTAAGAAATGATCATTTAAAAAAATTTTTTTCAAGAGGACAATTTCTGTTTGAAGAGGAATGTGAAGTAGCCCGGCAACTAATCGGTGACCTCGGCACTTGGGGCCACAACATCAGAGATCCATGCCTGATTCATCTTGATGAAAGTCAAACGATCAACATTATCTGTGGAAAGCCGGATGCGTTTGTCTGTAATGACTCCTCCACCTGTGCTAAAGGTCCGCCCAGATATGACGCTGGCTGCTGGGCAGGGCAACACCTCTATGGCGTGGCGAGCGAGCTCGGGCCATTCATCCATTTTGGATACCCAGAAGTCGATTGGGTCCGGAACATATCCAAAAACATCGGTGTTGAGACGTAGATAGTCGTGCACCATGATCTTAAGCCGGTCTCTGAGTGTCGTATGAGTGCTCTGCATTACATGCGTTGGTGAGGTGGTAAATAAGGATTGCCAGAGGTCACCCATTAGGCTTCTGCCACAATGCTTGCTGCTGCTGTGGGTACTTGGCACTCTGCTGCTTTCAAGTTGTTCCACCATGACCTTTGAAGAACGTGAAGCAGACGCAACAGATGTCTCCAGTTGATCAATCAGCACGGTCTCCAATTCCTGCATTTTACTCTCTATTTGGGTGGGTGGAAGAAAAGTGCTGAGTTTTGCTTTGTAAAGGGGATCGAGGAGTGTGGCCACCCAATAACTGTTGTTCAGTTTGATGGCCTTAATGCGAGGATCATGTTGGAGGAAATGGAGCATCCAAGCACTCATGTGAGAGATGGAGCCTTGATTTCCCAAGCCTCTGGGTCGAGGGGCACTAGTAAACTGATCTTCCTCATCTTCCTCCTCCGCCTCAAATCCATGCCAACCTCTTTCCAAGGCAGGGACATCGGTAACGTCGGTGTTCAGGAATACCTCCTCCTCCTCCTCCGCTTCCTCCTGCACAGCTTCAACACAGCCCTGACTTGCCTGAGATGATGCACCCTGAGAGCTGAGGTGCCGCCTTGCACTAGCCCTGGACCCCGAACCACTGCCTAATTAAGACCGATAAAGTTGTGAAACTGTCGGGCCTTCTGGATTCAACGGAGAGAAAGGCTCCGTGTCCGCATCTGATGTTTCAGAGTGTTCAACAATCGTTCCAGAACTAAGATCACCACAATGCTTATGCTGACAAGGGCATTGTCCGCACTGACCATTTTGATGGCTTCTTCAAAACTGGCAAAGGTGGTGCCAAGCTCTTTCACCTGCCTGCACTCTCGGTGGCTCAACACCCCGAGGTCCGCACCGCTGCTTGTCAGGCCATGTGTCACTTCGTACTGTGTAATGGCATTGTGCTGCTGCCACAATCGCTGGAGCATGTGGAGGGTGGAATTCCAGCGTGTTGCCACGTCAACAATGAGACGGTTGACGGGGAGGCCGAGGCGGGACGAATCAGGGTGCGAACGGCGGAAGTGTGAGCTCAGACCTCGAGCCTTCCTCAGCAGGCAGTCCAGACCCTGGTAGTTTCATAGTTTCATAGTTTGTAAGGCCGAAAAAAGATGAGACGTCCATCCCGTTCAGCCTGTTGTGCTAAGGTGTTGATCCCAGAGAAGGCAAAAAAAAACCCCAATGAGGTAAAAGCCAATTTGTCCTCATTTTTGGGAAAAATTCCTTCTGACTCCAATCTGGCAATCGGAATAATCCCTGGATCAATGACCCCTCTCCAGAACCCTAGACACTATAACTTGTTATATTATTAAGCTCTAGAAATGCATCCAAACCCTTTTTGAACTCTGTTAGTGAATTCACCATGACAGGTTCCTCTGGCAGAGAGTTCCACAGTCTCACTGCTCTTACAGTAAAGAATCCCTTTCTATGTTTATGTAGAAACTTTCGTTCCTCAAGACGCAGAGGATGCCCCCTTGTTCTAGATACAGCCCTGGGTATAAATAAATCTTTGGAGAGATCTCTATATTGACCTTTGATGTATTTATTATGTCCCCCCAAAGCCGTCTTTTCTCTAAACTTAATAACCCCAATCTTGCTAATCTTTCTGGGTATTGTAGTCCCCCCAGTCCTTTTATATTTTTTTCACCCCCTTTGTACCTGTTCAAGCTCTACAAAAGTCTTTCCCCGTGCACTGGTGCCCAAAACTGTACACAATATTCATGTGTTTGGTTTAACCAGTGACTTGTATAATGGGAGAAAATTTCTCATCATTGTCTCTATGCCCCTTTTAATGAACCCCATTTATCCTATTTCCTTTGCATGCTGTCTGACACGGCTGCTACAATTAAGTTTACTGTCCACCAGATACCCAAGTCCTTCATCATGTCACTTTACAGCCTTATTTCCTTAAACATTAGTATGAAAATGTATTTTTCTTCCCATGTGCATAACCTTGCATTTATTCAGTTAAACCTCATCTGCATTTCCTTGCCCAGGCTCAACTTATCCAAATCCTTTGTAATAACACATTATACTCTATTGTGTTGAATACTTTACAGAGCTTGTAGTCTGCAAAGATCGATATTCTATTGTAGAATCCATGTGTAGATTTAATGAGAAAATGTTGAAGAGGATAGGGCCATATGACCTTAGTGGACCCATAGTAACAGCAATCCAGTCAGAAGTATGGACAGTTAATTACTACCATTGATTTCATCAGTGAGACAGTATGTTACCACTTGCCAATTTTCCCCAGTCCAAGCATTCTCATTTTATTTACCAACCTTTTATGTGCACCCAGGCTTTAGAAAATTTCTGAGACACAAGGTTCATGACGTGTGCCAGCAAGGGATGTTTCCAGCTACCAGATCTTAAGGGCGGCCAGGAGATTTCGACTGTTTATCGCACACCACTGCCTGGCACCAAGGTTCTTGTCAGCCCAGCCAGCGCTCGATCTCGTTGTAAGAGCCGTCCACAGCTCTGACCTGTAGTTTTGACAGTCTCCAAAACAGATTAAATTTTTCACAAAGCCTGTTTCAATTGGTTGCCAGCAACTGATGCTACCAGAGTGGACCTTAGGGGGGAAAGACCCTGACCCCATCCCTGTTGTTTTTGAAGAGCGTACGCAGTGCCATGTAGAGCCAACGCGGTTACCACCAGAGATCACTATCAACCCCTAGATCACCCCAGTGGAGCTGCTACACAGAGATATACGCGGCCTTGGCTGTGCATTACTAAGTCCCATGGTAATACGGTGGTCAGATGGACTTTGCTGGTCACAGATGCAGACAATGCGCTTGAAATTTTAGATGACACGTGGCTGGTCAGGGCAGGGACGGCTTTTCTGGATAAGAAATGCCTGCTCGGCATCTGGTATTGGGGCAGGCAAGGGCCATGACGTGGCGGAATCCATCTGTGTCCACCAGACGGAAAGGCAACATTTCCAAGGCCAAAAGCCTGACAATGCCGACATTCAGGCTTTTGGCTTTCGGATGGTTTGGGTTAAAGTGTTTCTTCTGCTCCCAAACCTGGAAGAGCGAAGGCTGGCTGCTAGACTGGCCGCTGTACGGCGTGCAGGTCAAACTGGTGGAAGGAGAAGGGGTAGGATTGGTCTCTGGTGGTGCTGGTGGTACTCGGGCGACGGAGAAGGCTGAAGCGGAGGCTCATCCTTGATCATGACTCTGAGAGACATGGGCAGCTGAGGAACGCTTGGTCGTGGCGGAGGAGGAGGAGGTGGAGAGAGAGGGTGTGACAGTGGTTGGCAGCCCGGGATCGGGCCAAGTGTTCCCTCCATTTCAACTCATGCATTCGCTGCATGTGACTAGATATGTTGGTGGTGGTTAAACACCTAAGATTCTTCCCTCTACTGATGCGTTTACGGCAAAAGCGGCATATGACATCGCTGAGTGAATCAGAGGCTTGCTTGAAAAAGGCCCAGGCTTGAAAGGTCCTGGACCTTTTTGACGGCGAT
This sequence comes from Phyllomedusa bahiana, assembly GCA_025379985.1. NCBI lineage: Eukaryota > Metazoa > Chordata > Amphibia > Anura > Hylidae > Phyllomedusa > Phyllomedusa bahiana. The sequence continues at coordinate 50,154 of JAODAL010013841.1, forward strand.
AAGCGGGGAGCGTTGTTTTTCGCTGATAGTGGCTGGTGGAATAATCTCAGCGGACTTGTGTGATTGCAATCTACCTTTTTGAGGCGGGACCCGTACTAACACTACCCCATCATCTTCCTCTTCGTCCAGTGATGAAGCGCTCGCAAGCAAATTCTGCTGAAAAGACCACGTTGCATCCGCAATCTCGTCATCATCATCATGATCAACACAGGTGACTTCCTCGTTCTGACATTCTACATCCTGGAGCTGCGGGCTACAATCAACAGGCACTGCCAGGCATTGCCGACCACTCGGAATTTGTGGCGACTGACCGGCTTCCTCCTCCTCCTGTGATGGCATCAGCAATTGGGCATCAGAGCAGACAAAATCATCCTCTTTGGCCTCTTGATCTTTTGAAATGCCTTCTGACCCCAACCGCATTTTGTCATCAAAGAGGTCTTCAGAAAATGGATTATCCACAGTGGTGGGTACACGAGTTGACATTTGGGCTGCCTTAGCTTCATGTTGAACGGATGCTGACGATGATGATGACGACATTTGTGGCCGTGACTGGGAGGACGAGGAGGTAAGACCGCTGGATGCAGGTTGCATTAACCACTGAAGAACAGATTTGCGACGCTGTTCGTTACTGAGATTCACAGGGCCCTGACCAAGCGATGACAGGCCTTATGGTCCTGCAACCGAAGATCCGCTGGCTAGCGTGTTGTTGCCAGCACTGGAAGGAGCACCTTCTCTCGTACCTCTACCTCCATGTCCTACACCCCTCTTTGCTCGCTTACCACCTGCATTTAGCACCATGTTCAGAAAGATAAAAATGTAAAAAAGGTATGGAAGAGTTTTTGACAGTCTCTTATTGAAAGACGGAAAATCACAGCTATATTTAAATCCCTCTAATTTCCCACAGCCAACTAGGATTAGAAAGAATTGATTCTAGTGAATACCTGTGAAATGCGGTCTGGTGGAAGAACCGTAAGACAAAATCAACAGTGTTCTTCCTTCAGTCCCAGGGATTTACAACTGCCCAGTAGGACTAGGAATTGATAGTTTTCAACAAACTATCATACAAGTGCGCTATCTGTGCCAAACTGAGATTCACCGAGCGCAATAAAACTATTCAAAAATTACACAGATGAGAAATTGCGTTTTTTGAAGCAATGACACACGAGAACAGTTACTAGCAAATTTCTGTATCCTAATTTAAGAACAAGGTGGCTCTTTGAACAAAACTGGGCCGCACCAAAGTGCAATACAGCTATTTAAAAGTTATACGGATAAGAAAAGGTGGTTTTTGCACCAATGAAATATACCAACAGTTACTAGAAAAAAACTGTATCAACATTTAAGAAAAATGTGGCTCTCTGAGAAAAACTGGGCTGCACCAAATTGAAATACAGCTATTTAAAAGTTATACAAATTAGAAAAGGTGGTTTTTGCACAAATGAAATACACCAGCAGTTGCTAGAAAATTTCTGTATCCTAATTTAAGTACAAGGTGGCTCTTTGAACAAAACTGGGCTGCACCAAAGTGAAATGCAGCTATTTAAAAGTTATATGGATAAGAAAAGGTGTTTTTTGCACCAATTAAATACACCAACAGTTACTATAAAATTTCTGTATCCTAATGTAAGTACAAGGGGCTCTTTGAAAAAAACTGGGATGCACAAAATAAAAGGTACAATTTCACCTCAGGTGCAAGGTGTGGTAAAAAAATGCCATTTCAATGCAGGTTCAAAGCAGAGTCTGGGCTGCACAATATAAACCCTCATTTCCAAAGACACCTTTCCCTGCCCCCACCTGTCCATCCGCACCCTTCCCTCCCTCCCCCCCCCCCCCCCCCCCCCTGTACAGCCTAAAATCTTTTTAAAAAAGTCTCTGTCTAACTAAGAACTGAAATTCTCTAATCTGCTAAAACTAGTTTCGTTTGAAAAAGAAAAATGTGTCTCTGAGCTGAGCTATTTTAGAAACTAGCACACGTCTGCTCTATGAAGACACTGAAACACTGTACTGAACGGAAACGCTTTTTCTTTGCAAAACGGGGAAAGTAAATTTTTTTCCAGCCAATAAAAACCCAACCATCACAGTCTTTGACTCGAAAACACCCAGCCACCCTGCTCTATGCCAAGCTGATTTGCTGGCCGCCAAAAGAAGAAAGCGACGAAAATGGCGGATAGAAATAGTTATCTGCAGTTGTCACTAAAATTCGCGTGATCGGAAATTTCTGATCAACCTAAAAATCGTGCCGATTTCAACTTTATCGATTATAATCGTTCATCCCTATATCTGACAACCCCATCCAAGAGTCGGGGGGGAACTCAGAAAAACCCCAAATTTGCAGGGCCCGGGAACAGCTCACGGGCTCCACCTTCCTAAAAACCCGCCCCTGTCCCTCCTTTTTTCCTCAGCCAAAATCTACAAACTGGCCCGGGGTCAGGCCACTTAGAATTGAGGACAGCACAGCTACTTTCAGCAAAAAAGGGCCGATATCCACTGCTTCTTGCAGTAGGCGGAAAAGTATAGAGTTGAGAGTGGCATGGGGGGTAATGTTGTGAGGGGTCGCCCCTGCTACCAAGCTGTTGGGGATAGTGTTAGCGATTTTTGAAAAAGTTGAAATGGCACAGTTTTTTAGTTGATCGAAATTTTTAGATATCGATAATTTAGGTTAAAATCTGTGCATCATCATTAATAGCGCCATTTTTGGCGCCCCCTGCATTTTGGCGGCCAGCAAACCCTTTACGAATAAGGCAGGTAGATTGTTGCGACGCTACGGGATGGTAGGGTTGCGTTTTGTAAAAAAATCACATGCCCTCTTTTACATAGAACACCCCCCCCTTCCTGTTCATGTAGTTCTGTCACTCTCATAGCAGTAGGACTGGCTCTGCCGTGTCCAAACAGTCACGAATTATTCTATTTTTCACAGAGAAAGCCTACGTACTGTGATCCTTACAATTATTTTAGATCAAATTTGAAGATTTTTGTAGTTAAGTAAGAATTTTAAAGGGAGCACACCGCTGTAAAGTCAGGGGGGAAAAGCGGGGGGGAGGGGGGCAGGGGGGAAACACAGACAACTCTAAAAAATACGGAAAGTTCAACAAGACTTAGTGTGAATTGCACTGCAATAGCTTTATTATTAACATTTTTTCTATTAAAATATTTCCTGATTTTGGGGCCCTGAACTTAAAAAAGGATCCCAAATCTTTTCTAGAACGCAGGTTTTTTGTTGGGTTGCAAAACTCCACTTTTTTATCATTTTTACTTTCAGATAGGTGTTTTTTTTTTTTCCCAATTTTTTTGGGGGGCCCCCAAAAAAAATTTTTTCCGGGGGGGCCTTTTAAAAAAAATTTTTTGTTTTTTTTTTATACCCAAACCCCTTGAAAAAGCCTTTTTAAAATTAAAGGGAAAAATCCAAACCAAATTTTGGGGGGTTTTTTTTTTTAAAGGTTTTTAAAACACAGGTTTTGATAAAAGGGGGGTCCCAAAAAAATACCTTTTATTACCCCAAAATTTTAAACTTTTTTTTCAGATAACTTTTTTTTCAAAATTTTGCAAAATTAAAAGGGTTTTTTTAAAAAATTTTTTTTCCCTTTTAAAAAAGGCATTTTTGGGAAAAATTTTAAAATTTTTGAAAATTTAAAAAGCTTTGTATCACCACAGGTGAATTAAAGGGTCCAAAAAAATACCTTTTTTTTACCCGTATACATTCAGACAGGTTTTTTTTTTTCACTTTGGTCAAAAAAGCTTTGTTCATAGACTACTTTTGTAAAAATTTGAATAAAAGCATTTAGAAGTCCCACAGGTGAATTGATGGGGGCCAAAAAATCCCCTTTTATTATCCCGTATACATTTCAGACAGGTTTTTTTTTTCATTTTTTTTGGCCCCGTCAACTTTGTTCATAAGCTATTTGTAGTTAAATTTTGAATACAGAAAATTTAGATTCACCAAGGGTAATTGTAGTTCCAAAAAAAAAACCTTTTATTCCCCCCTTTTACATTTCAGAAAATTTTTTTTTTTTTTTTCACTTTTGGTCGTCACTTTGTCATAGAGCTAATTTTGTTTTTAAAATTTTAAATACAGCAATTTAAATTCACCACAGGGAATTATAGGTGCCAAAAAAAATCCCTTTTTAATTTATCCCGATACATTTCAACAGGTTTTTTTTTTTTTCACTTTTTTTTTTGGTCATAAACCTTGTTCATGAGAGCTACTTTGTAGTTAAATTTGAATACGAAATTTAGAAGTCACCACGGGTGAATTATAGGTCCCAAAAAAAACCCTTTTAAAATTATCCCGAAACTTTTCAGACAGGTTTTTTTTTTTTTTTTACTTTTTGGTCAAAGCTTTGTCAAAGCTACTTTTGTGTTAAATTTGAATACGAAATTTTATAGTCACCAAGGAATTAATAGGTGCCAAAAAATCCCTTTTTATTTTTCCCGTATAACTTTCAACAGGTGTTTTTTTTTTTTTTTGTTTTTTTTTCCCCTTGTTTTATTTTTTTCCTTTTTATTTTTGTTTTTTTTTTCTGTTTTGTTTTGTTTTTTTTTTTTTTTTTCTGTTTTGGTCGCCCAAGCTTTGTTCAAAAAGAGCTACTTTGAGTTAAATTTGAATACACAATTTAGAGTCACCAAAGGGTGAATTGAAGGTGCCAAAAAATACCTTTATTATCCCGTATACTTTCAAAAACGGGGGGTTTTTTTCATTTTTTTTGGGGCCAAAAAAAAATTTTGTTATAGAGCACTTTGTAGTTAAATTTGAATCACAATTTTTTATTTGGGGGTTTTTGAATAGGTGCCCAAAAAAAAAACCTTTTAAATTTTAAACCCTTCCTTTTCGAAATTTTTTTTTTTTTTCTGAACTGGGGAAATTCAGGGGGTAAGGGGGCAAAAGGGGGGGGAGGAAGAAAGGGAAGAGGAAAGGGCCCTTGGTGTGGGACAAAACCTCCCGGTCTCTTGCAGGTGCCCTTCATCCTTTTTTTTGGGCCCAAACTCAAAAAAACACGCGCCAAGCTTCAGGGAATGCAACCCCCCCCCAGTTTTTCCCCCGTTTAAAAAAGAAAAGCCCAAAAACAAAATTAAAAAAAAGAAAAAAAAAAAAAGCACCGGGAACCCTGGATTAATTTTTTAAAAACCCAAAAACAAAAGCGTTGGGTCAAACAAAATTAAAAAACAAACCAAAAAGGAAATTTTTTTCCTCTTACCCCATTATATGCCCCAAGGAGGGAAAAAGCCGCCCTCCAAAAAAACCCGGGGCCCCAACCCCTTTTCGCCCCCCGCTTTTTTTCCCCAGCCCTGGAGCAAAGCGAGAGAAACCCTTTTTTTAAAATTAAACGAATTTGGGAAACCCCTTTTCTTTAGCTTTGTTTCGGGCCTTTGGCAGGAGGAAATGGGGGTTTAAAGGGCCCCCCCCCCAAAAAAAGGGGAAACTGCGTTTTCCTTTTTCCGCCCCCGGTGCGAAACCCTGCTCCCGCATACCGTCAAAAAGGAGGAAAAATCTTTTTGACAATCAAAAATTTTCCCCCGTGCAAAACCCCCCTTTTCCGGGGGGGGCGCCGGGGGGTAACCCCCCGTTGTCAACACGTCTGGTTGAAATGGGGCAACATTAAAAAAAAGGCCAAGAGGGGGTCCCCCTGCCACCCCTTCTCCCCCCCCCCCCTTTTCCCCCACCCCAAAATCCCGCTGCCCCCGCCCCTTGAGTTCTTCGGGTACCCCCGCCGCCCTCCCCGGCCCCTTTAAAACCCCCCTTGGTTTTAAACCTTTCTTCCCCAACAGATGGGGCAGGTAAAACCTGACCACCCCGTTTTTAAGAAGCCCCAAAAGGAGGGCGGTCCCGGGCCCCCTGAATTTGGGGAAACAGTTTTGGAACTTTTTTGACACCTTAAAAAAGGGTTTTCCCCCCCTCAAGGGGGTTTTGGCACGATCCACGGACCTTTCTCTTTCCCCAACCAAAAGGCAGCTTAATTTTTTCCCCCCATTGGGGTGGTTTTTGGGCCAGGGTAGTGAAAAAGGACAGCCTAGGGCCCCCCAAAAAAAAGAAACCCGGGGGCGGGGGAAAAATTCCCCTCCCGCTTTTCCCTCCCCCTAAAGGGTTCGCGAAATTTTTTGGGGGGAAAAAAAAAATCAGTTTTTTAGGCTCCCGCCCGGGGGGTTGGCCCACTCCTCCATTGTGCTTGGGGGTTTCCCTTTTAAAGACCCCGGGTTAACCTCAAAATGAAAACAAGGGGGGCCACCCTCCCGGTCCCCATACCAAAAAAAACGACTTTTTTACCCACCCAAAAAAAGTTCAGGGGGAGATTGCGATTGCAACGGAGCCTTTTTTCCCCTTCATTTTTTTTAAAGCAAATTTAAAAATCCGGCTGCAAGGAAAATGGGCCCGTAGGGCAAAAACACAAGGTGGCAAACCTTAGGCCCGGCAATTTTTTAACCCCCCAGAAGAGGGAAAATCCAAAACAAAGGGCCCGTTAAACTTGCCCAAATTTGGAAAGAGTTTTTTTAGTGTTTTTTTGGCCCAAAGCTTTGGGTTAAAAAGCAAACCCCCCCCCGGGGGGGTAATTTTCCCCGGGCCCAAAAGGCCCCCAAAAAAACCGGGGCCCACCCTGGAACCCCTTTCAACAAACGCACCGCTTTTCCCCAAAAAGTATTTTTTGGGTTTCCTCAAATTTAACCGGGCCTTTTTTGTGTCCCCCCCTTCCAGGTCCCAATTTGGGACCACACCTTAAAAAAAAAAAGGTCCCTTGAAAATTTATTTTTTAAAATGTCTTTTTCTTACTGAAATTTTTTATTCTCTTTTTCCCAACAGTTCATTTTGCGTTTTGCTGTGGGGAGACTGAAAAAAGACAGAAAGGGTTTTTCATACAACCCGTTTTCCCATTTACTCATTTTATTTTTTAGAAGTTTTCGCATTGTCAAGGGTTTTGGGGTCATGTTGCGTGAGATACAGCTATAATTTTAGGTCCTTTGGAAAAAAATGGGCTTAAGGGGAATTTCTCCATCAAAATTTTTAATTTTGGCTAGAATCAATTTATAATTTTTTTGGGGTCATGTTGCTGTGAATACACAATAATCATGGTCCTTTGGAACAGAAATGTGGCTTTTAAGTGGCATTTCTCCCCTAAATTTTTAATATGGCTGAAATCATTTTTTAAATTTTTTGGGTCATGTTGCTGGAGATAAGCTAATCATGGACCTTTGGAAAAGAAATGGGGCTTCTAAGTGTCTTTTCCCCTACTTTTTTTAACAGACTGAGAATAAGATGGGCGAATTTTTCTAACGAATGGAATTTCGTTTTAAATTTCAAAAAAAAAACTTCGGTTGGGAACGAAGTCGAATTTTTGGGGTCTTGGGGTGAACAAGTGTGCTTTTGTTTGATAAAAATGGTCCGCACATGGCGTACAGGGGACAAAGCCTCGGGAGGAAGAAGGGCTTGCCTCAGACATGTGCAGAGGTGAACCCAATCAAGCCCGGGTTTGTGACGTCACCGAAAATTTAAAAGTCCGGCCCCCACGCTGGGGCTCTACCGCTCTAAATGTATGATCGGGGAAAGGGTGCTCCCGCGGCTGATAGCTTTACTGAAGAATTGATTTTTAATAGCGATTTCTGTGGGGTGTCTCAGCTTTTCAGGGGACTTTCTCTTTGTTCTTTTTTCAAATTTTTTGGGGTTTTGGGATCTAAAATCCATGTGGTTGTATTCATTTAAAAAAACAGCTTTTTTACAATACAAATACCACTTCATTTTTGGCTGCTAAATTCTATTGCGCAATTTACACCCGGGGGTTAAATTAAGCGTTGTTTGCTGGTGTGCTGCCCCAAAAAACCGCTTTTTAAACGCCAAAAATATACATTTTTCTGTCCCTAATTCACAAGCAAAGGTTAATTAAACTGTATCTCTGTTGTTTTCCCGTAGAAAAACCGAAAATTGTAACACGCAAAAGCTACTAGTTTGGGCGGCTAAATTCTTTGGCGCAATTTACATCGGGGGTTTTTTAAGCGTTGTCTTGCGGTGGCTGACCCCAAAAAACCCGTCTTTTTCAACCCCAAAATATTAAATTTTTCCGTGCCAAATTTCACAAGCAAAGGGGTTAATTAAAACTGATTCTTGTTGTTGGCATAGAAAACACGCAATTGTAAAAAATACAAAGTACTAGTAGTGCGGCCAATACTTTGGGGCAATTTACATCCGGGGTTAATTAAGCGTTTTTTGCTGGTGTGCTGACAAATAAACGCATTTTAAACGAAAAATATATGATTTTTCCTGTAGCAAAATTCACAACAAAGGTTAATTACAACTGTATCTCTTGTTGTGTGGCATAGAAAACACGCAATTTGAAACCGCTACAAAGCAAAGTTTGTGCGGCTAATTTCTTTTGGTGCAATTTACACCCCGGGGTTTAAATTTAAAACGTTTTTTTTGCTGGTGTGGAAAAAAAATAAACCGTCTTTTTTAAACCCAAAATAATACATTTTTCTGAGCCAAATTCAAAGAAAAAGGTTAATTACAACTGCTCTTGTTGGGGGCATAGAAAACACGAAATTGAAACCCTAAAAAGTAAGTTTGTGCCCCCCAATTCTTTGGGGGCAATTTACATCTCGGGGTTTTTTAAAGCGTTTTTTTTGCTGGTGTGCTGACAAAAAAACCTTTTTTTCAACGCCAAAAATATACATTTTTTGTAGCCTAATTCACAAGAAAAGATTAATTACAACTGTATCTTTTGTTGTGTGGCGTAAAAAAACCGTAATTGTAACACGTACAAAGTACTATTTGTGCGGCTAAATTTCTTTGGCGCAATTTACACCCAGGGTTAAATTTAAAAGGTTTTTTTGTGGGGTTGTTGCCCCCAAAAAACCGTCTTTTTAAAAACGCCAAAAAATTACTTTTTTTCCTGTGCCAAATTCAAAGAAAAAGGTTTTTCAACTGTATCTCTTGTTGTGGGCGTAGAAAACACGAAATTTGAAACACGTACAAAGTACTATTTGTGGGGCCCTAAATTCTTTGGTGCAATTTACTCCAGGGGTTAATAAGCGTTGTTTTGTGGTGGCACAAAAAAAAACCCCGTCTTTTAAAGGGAAAAATTTTTAACTTTTTTTTCCTGTAGCCAAATTTCCAAGAAAGGTTATTACAACTGTATTTTTTTGTGTGGCGTCGAAAACACCAATTGTAACCGCTAAAAAGTACTAGTTTGGGTGCGGTTCATTTTTTTGGGCGCAATTTGACCCCGGGTTAATTAAGCGTTGTTTTGTGGTGTGTGACAAAAATAAACCGTTTTTTTAAACCCCAAAAATATATACTTTTTTCCTGAGCAAATTCAAAGCAAAGGTTAAATTCAACTGTTTTTCTGTTGTGGGGCGTGAAAAAACGCAATTGAAACACGCTACAAAGCTACTATTTTGTCGGCTCAATTCTTTGGAAATTTTTACTCCAGGGGTTAATTAAGCGTTGTTTTGTGGTGTGCTAAAAAAATAAACCGTCTTTTTTAACCCCAAAAATATATACTTTTTTCCTCAGCCAAATTTCCCAAAGAAAAAGGTTAAATTACAACTGTATTCTTGTTGTGTGGCTAGAAAATACCAATTGTAACAGCTACAAAGCTATATTTGTGCGGCTCAATTTTTTGGCGCAATTTACATCCAGGGGTTTAATTAAAGCATTTTTTTGCTGGTGTCTGACAAAAATAAACCGTCTTTTAACCCCAAAATAACATTTTTCCCGTACCAAATTCACAAGCAAAGGTTAATAAAACTGTACTTTTTTGTGTGGCGTAAAAACACGAAATTTTGTAACACGCTAAAAGCTACTGTTTGGGGGGGCTAATTCTTTGGCGCAATTTACATCAGAGGTTAATTAAGCGTTTTTTTGCTGGCGTGCTGACAAAAAAACCCCGTCTTTTTAAACCCCAAAAATATATACATTTTTCCTGTCCTAATTCCAAGCAAAGGTTAATTACAACTTATCTCTTGTTGTGTGGCTAGAAAACACGCAATTTAATACGCTACAAAGCTATAGTTTGTGGGTCAATTCTTTGGCGCAATTTCACCCCGGGTTACTTAAGCGTTTTTTTGGGGTGTGCTGACCCAAAAAACCCGCCCTTTTTCATGCCAAAATATATAGTTTTTTTCTGTACCCTAATTAAAAAGCAAAGGTTAATTACAATGTATCTCTTTTTGTGTGGGTATAAAACCGAAATTGTAACACGCACAAAGTACTATTTGTGCGGCTTAATTTTTTGGGCGAAATTTACCCCGGGGTTTTAATTTAAAGCGTTGTTTTGCGGGTGTGTGACCCCAAAAACCATTTTTTTCAAGCAAAATATATCTTTTTTCCTGTACCAATTTCATGCCCGAAGGTTAATTAAGCCTGTTGTGCTTTTACTTAGAAAAACACACAGTGTTTTTAAACGACACTACAAGAAAAATTTTTCCCTGGCCATTTGGGGAGCGAAAATTTTAACCCAAAAGGGTTACCAATTTTGTTACGGGTCATTTGGATAAAAAAAACGGGTGTATATTTATCTATACAGATATCACATCAAACGTGTCTGTCTTTTAGAAACAAACATATGTCAGCCCAAAAGGGGTGGCGGGCTCTGCCCCGCGGGGGGAGTGGCACAAACTTTTCCGCCACACCAAGGGGAGTCGCGCGGGGTCACTGGGTGGGGCCAAAAAATCCCGCGTCATCTAGCCCCCGTGTTTGTTCAGCAACCCGGGGGTTTCTTGTTTGGTTGCTGGTCATCCTTCCTCCCCAGATGACATCTGAAAACCCCCAGCCAAGAGCGGGGGAAATCGAAAAACCCTTATTTGGGCATGCCCGAGAGCGGGAAAAGGGCCCTCACCGTCCTCAGCCCCCCTTTGTCCCCATCCGGGTTTCCCTCAGCCAAAATCTATATGTGGCTGGGCTCAGGCCACTATATAGCAGGATAAACAATTTGAGGAGGGCAGTCAGCAGCTACTTGGAAGCGAAGAAAGGGGCAATACCCCCTGCTTCTTGAGTGGCGGCAAAGTATGATGTGGAGAGTGGCTGGGAGGTATGTTTGAGGTCACCCTCGGCTATAAAGACCGGTTTGTGAGGAAGCAGTGACGATGAAAAAAAAATAGATGATGATGTAGCCGCCCGCACTTGGGGAGCGGGTGGGCAAGGGCTTCATCATCGTCAGGAGAAGAGGGCTCAGCTTGCGCGTCGGGGCAGCAGCGCAGCATCAAGGGGGGGTCTTGGCCGTGATAGCAGGAAGCACAGTGTGAGGTCGGGAGCAAGGGGCCCCACGGGGAAAAAAAACCCGCTTGCAGGTCCAAGAAAGTAGCGGCACGGGGCTCAGGGGGGCAGCGGGGGCAGTAGTCACTCATGGGGAGCTTTGGCGGTAAAATCCATCTCGGCGGTGTGGCAGTTCTTTGAAAAAGACACGGGGGAGCCGAATAGGGGTAATGAAAATCTGGGGGCAGAAAGTGAAGCGTGGCCAGGAGCTAAGTTGGCACCACGGCCCCTGCGTAAACACATCAGCGTCCCCACCGGGGGCCGGGGGAAAGAAACGTGGCTCAGATGTGGGGGGTCCCCCCTGCCACCGCAGAAACAGCGCAGCCCCATTGGACGCATGCCTTTGCAGCCATCAAGGCCCACCACCTCTGCAGAAGGGACTGTTTCTCTTTGACACCATCTCCCGGGGTCCAGATGCTCCTGTCCCCTACTCATGGCCCCAGCAGTCGTTCGCGGGCGATTGCAAAGGACAAAAAGTATGCGTCCAACCATCCTAAGGTGCAGAGCTGACCCTGCTCCTGTCGAAGTTGTTGGATTTAGTCCCTCCCCTTTTCCCAAAGGTGGGCTCTGCACCATTCAGGAAAAATAAAGGCTTGGCCCAGCCGAGTGGAGAGTTCCAAGCCGTAATTTCTTTTCCAAAAAAACATACCGCACTCATAAATATGTAGAACGAAGGTGGGTCAGTTCTTAGCTTATCGGTTTTTTTCCAAAGTGCCGGCAGCGCGGACGTCTGGAGCTTAACTAGGTCAGGGCCAGTCAGTCCTTTACGGCCCTGGGGGCCAAGTCCCCCTCCTCCTCCTCCACACCACCACCATCCAGCCCCCACAATACTGCTCCCTCATACCCATGTTAGGCACAGCGGTGTCATACATTTACACCTGGCTTGCCTCGGCGAACGAATCAACAGGGGGGAACTGCTCCGCGTCATGCGCAAAAATCGATGTGTGGCTTTTTTCGCGCCAACTCAAATCAACCATGGTGACGGACATGGGAGGAACTGGGATCCCCCGCTGCACCCAGGAGGGGGGTCCGCGCCCTGCATGGGCCGTGTTCAATCTGGTTTTGAAAAGGTTCCTGAAGTCTTTCCCCCGATTCAGAAGATTTGAAAAAGGCCAGGAAACTGTGCTGCACTTTACCCTTCGTACAAACCAGGAACACCCTCCTCAGTTGAACGGCAGAACGGCCTCCCCCAAACCTTGATATGCGATGTTTCCCACCCCGCTGGAATTCCCGCCCGCACATGTTGGGGGCCACTGTTTGAAAGAGAAAGGCCATTAACGATTTTTTATGATCCAGGGGGAAAAGTATCCCCGTGTAACTTTGATGTTTTAGCCCGTGGCAGCTCATGGGGTGAAACAGCCTTTGTTGAGGGCCCTTCGAGGAAGGGGGACGTTATTTGTCAGTCGGGAGGACTAAGGGGGTGAATAACTCATTCCCCTGCTTATGCCCCGGGAAAATGCTGAAAAAAACTGTCTGGGCAGGGGGGTGGAGACGTGGGGGACTACATCTCGTGGGGCCCCAAGGGTCCGGGGGGATGAAATGAGTGGGTTTTCACCCCCGGGGACAAGGGGAGGAGGGCAGGCAGCGGAGGGGGTGGGTGGAGATGAGGAAAACGAGGGAGATGACCCCCAAAACACCGTGGCAGTATACAGTGGAAATGGGGCAGGGAGCCCCTTTGGGGTACTTTGCAGTGGCCCGCAGCTGTTATTTGCCCGGTAGTGACAGCCGAAAAATCAGCATCCCGAGGGGATGACTTTGGCTCTCACCCTATTGGCCCCCCTACCGGTCCAAAATGGGAGCCTTTTTCCCACTATTGAGGGGAAGACAAACCAAAAACTTAGGGAAATCCCCGTAATCGTTGGGCCCCTGCCTTGTGCGGGATCGTCCCCCTCTGACAGGTCTGCCCGGGGGGTTTTCCCCAGGCCCCGACTACTGCCCCGGGTGCTGGGGGAAGGTGGGGGGGGGGGTAGGAGCATACAGGCTCCTATATAACCCAAGTCTGGAGTACAGATGAGCCTTCCTTTTCACCCCCCTGTGAGGAGGGCATCGCCAGCAGCACAGCAGGACCTGGAGCAGTCCCCCGAACCCCAAAAGGGGGGCCTACTTTACAGCACTCGCCACCTCAGTTAGAAGATCCGCTGGACTACTGGGCAGCCAAACTGGGTGTGTGGCCGCAACTTGCCAGTTTGCAGTGGAGAAGCTGTCCCGCCCGGCCCGAGTGTGGCTCAGAGCGGGTGTTCAGTCGGCGGGGGCCATTGTTACCCCAAGGAGATCCCGCTTTTCCCCGGGAAATGTGGAACGACTGACCTTTGTCAAAATGAATCAGGCGTGGGTCGGCCAGGATTTCCACCCCAATGACTTAGGCGCAGTCTGGGGTTTAAATCCCGGCTTCCCACTATTCTGATGCCGCCACCCGCCTGATGCCACCATTGCTGCCCGTTTCTCCTCTGCCCACCCCTCTTTACCGGTACTGGTATTGCCACCCACCCCAACATTCTTCATTGTGCCACTCTATGACCTCATGCGCGCTGCTGATGCGTTTCCGTGCATCCCCCACTGTGTCATTGTGCCAAAATCTCCCACCTCATGCGTTGCTCCTGCCCCCGTCACCTCAAATCTCTGTCATTGTGCCCTCTGTGGGCCCACTCCTTTTTTTTCCCCTCCAGGAATTTTTTTTTGTGCTACTGTCTGACTCATGCTGCTGCGTGGCTGCGCCATGTCCTCCACACTTTTATTGTCCCAAATGCCTGACCTCAGCTGTGCCACCGTGACCTCCGCTCTCAGTCATTGTGCCCCTCTGTGGCTTCCTCCTGTTTTTGCCACCTCCCGAATGTATTGGCCCTCTCGACCCCATGCTGCTGCTGTGACTCCTGCCGTGCCTTCCACACGTGTCATTGGGGAAACCCCGTGGCCTAATTACTGTTTTGCCACCTCAAAATTCATTTTTTCCACTGCCTGACCTCATGCTGCGCCGCCGGACCTCCCCCTTTCGTCATTTGCCATTCTGTGGCCTTTCCCCCCCTTTTCCCCCCTCCAGAATGTATTGGCCCCTGTCTGACCTATGCTGCTGCCCCCGGACCTCCGCTCCCCGTCTTGGCCTTTTTGTGGCTTCCCCCTGTTTTTTCCACCTCGAATTCATTGTGCCCCTGCCTGACCTCATGTGCTGCCCCCGGACCCCGCTCTCAGTCATTGTGCCATTCTGTGGTTCCTCCTGTTTTGCACCTCCAGAATGTATTGTGCCACTGCCCGACCTCATGCTGCTGCCGCCGTGACCTTGCCTCAGTCATTGTGCCATTCTGGGCTTCCTCCTGTTTTTCCCACCTCCAGATGTCATTGTGCCACTGCCTGCCTCATGCTGCTGCCGCGTGCCCCGCTCTCAGTCATTTGCCATTCTGTGGCTTCCTCCCCGTTTTGCCACCTCCGAATGTCTTGTGCCATGCCTGACCTCAAGCTGCTGCCACCGTGACCCGCTTAGTCATTGTGCCATTTGTGGCTTCCTCCCGTTTTTTCCACCTCCCGAATGTCATTGTGCCCTGCCCGACTCAAGCTGCTGCCCCTGACCTCCGTTCAGTATTTTCCCTTTGTGGCTTCCTCCTGTTTTTGCACCCAGAAAAGTCATTTTGCCATGCCTGACCTCAGTTGTGCCGCCGTACCTCCGCTCTCAGTCATTTGCCATTCGTGGCTTCCTCTTTTTTTGCCACCTCCAAATGTCATTTTGCCACTGCCTGACCCCCATGCGCTGCTGTGGCTGCTCCCCCTGTCCCCCCACACTGGTCATTGGCCCCTGTTGACCTCATGCTGCTGCCACCGTGACCTCCCCTCTCAGTCATTGTTTTCATTCTGTGGCTTCCTCCTGTTTTGCCACCCCAAAGTCAGTGCCACTGCCTACCTCATGCTGCTGCGCCGTGCCTCCGCTCTCCATTGTGCCATTCTGTGGCTTCCTCCTGTTTTGCCCCCCAGATGTATTTTTTCCACTGCCCGACCTCATCGTTGCCGCCGTGACCTCCCCTCTCGTCTTGGCCCTTCTGGGCTTCCTCCTGTTTTTCCCCCCAGAATTCATTTGCACTGCCGACCTCATCTGCTGCCGCCGTGACCCCGCTTCATCTTGTGCATTTGTGGCTTCCTCCGTTTTGCCACCTCCAAAAGTATTGTGCCACTGCCTACCCCATGTTTCTGTGGCTTGCCGCCCCTCACCTCCCCATCTGTCACTAATGTTTCCACCTGAAACTCTCAGCTTTTTTTTTTCCCGCTTTTGCTGGCATGACTTTATCAGGCTACATTCCCGCTTTGAGTTTTTTGGTCAGTTTTTCCCTCTTAAGGGGTCCAGGAATTTTATAGTGAAGCGATTCTAAGAGCGGCGGAAGTCATCTGCGTGTCATTCTAAAACACAACATTGTATGAAGACCAAACCAAGCTCCCTCTGCATATTTAAGCTTGGCACAACATTCTACAGCACCCTGTAGGCTCTGTGCAGACTGGAAGTAGCTGCTTTTTAACGCAATTCGGACCGAATTTATTTTTGTCGGAAAATTCGGCCAAGTGACCGAATCGAATTTTTGAGAAATTCGCCCATCTCTAGCTGAGAAGTCATTTTTAGAATTTTTTGGGTCATGCTGCTTTGAAATTCAGCAATACTACGGGTCCTATTCAAAAAATGTTGTTTCTAACAGACATATGTTCTTCACAATTGTCCAAAGTGGCTCAAGGGTCATGCTTTGAATTTTGGGGGCATTTTGCTGTGACATGCAGCTATACTACAGGTCGTATTATAAAAAATGTTTTTTTCTAACAGACATTTGTTCTTCACAATTGTCCAAAAGTGGCTCAAGGGTCATGCTTTGAATTTTTGGGGGCATTTTGCTGTGACATGCAGCAATACTACAGGTCCTATTATAAAAAAAATTTCTTTCTAACAGACATTTGTTCTTCACAATTGTCAACAGTGGCTCAAAGGTGATGGTGCTGTCAGAAACAGGAATAGGTAGGACACTGTTAATGGACACATATTGCAAAATGACTTGTTTTTGTAAGATCTTTAACATAGCTATCAATCCCTGTATTGAGACAACCCTTTTAATACAATTAAAAAAGAGAAACAAAGACATGGTGGGATTCCATCCTATTTTAAAAATGTGTTTTCTAGAATTAAACTACTAAAAACTTGCATGTAAAAAAATAGCTCTGAAAAATTCCTCTGAATTGTAAAAGGGAGGTACAGGAAAATTTGACCAGAAGTAGGTTTTTTCAGAGGACATGGAGTATGGAGCACGGACAGAGAAACAAAGTACAGAGACAATTTCCTCCAGCACGTTGAGTAAAATGAGAAAAAGAATGCCAAGAAAAAGGGCACCTGGGTGGAACAGGAGCGTTAACCACCAGTATTTCCAAGTGAAGCTCAATTGGTCCACACTCAAACGGAGGGCTAGCGCTACCCAGGACAGGGACAGTATATGTCCAGTGAAACTAAAATGGTGGTTGAAAGAACTCCTTTTTCCGGCACTTTTAATCTGTGGGGCAGACGGGTTTAAAAGGTCATTCTGCGGTACAGGACAGATATAGTCAATGTCCAGTTCAACAAAAATGGTGGTTGAAAGATTCCTTTTCCCGGCACGTTTTAATTTGGGGGTCAGAAAGGTTTTTAAAGGTCATACTGCGGTCCATGACAGTATAGTCAATGTCCAGTTCAACTAAAATGGTGTTGAAAGACTCATTTTTCCGGCACTTTTTAATCTGGGGTCCCTGCAGGTTTGGGGCTCATGCTGTGGCCCAGGACAGGTATATTCAAAATCCGTTGAAACTAAAATGGTGGTTGAAAGACTACTTTTTCCGGCACTTTTTAATCTGGGGTCATGCAGGTTTGGGGCTCATGCTGTGGCCCAGGACAGGGATAGTCTCTGTCCAGTGAAACTAAAATGGTGGTTTAAAGACTCCTTTTTCCGGCACTTTTTAATCTGTACTTCATGCAGGTTTGGGGCTCATGCTGTGGCCCAGAACAGGGATAGTCTATGTCAGTGGAAAACTTAAAATGGTGGTTTAAAGACTCCTTTTTTCCGGCACTTTTTAATCTAGGGGGTCATGCGGTTTGGGGCTCATGATGTGGCCAGGACAGGTATAGTTCAATGTCCAGGTTCAACTAAAAATCCCATGAGCCACTGGTTTAATGATCAGGTAAGGACTCCTTTTTACCCTACGTACATCGGCACTTTTAAATCTGTGGGGTCAGACAGGTTTAATGGTCATACTGTGGTAACAGAACAGGTATAGTCAATGTCACAGTTTCAACTAAAATGGGTGCGGTTGAAAGACTCTTTTCCAGCACAATTTATAATCCTGTGGGTCAGAAGGTTTATCTGGTCATACTGCAAGGTACAGGAGGATATAGGTTAATGTCCTGTTCAACTAAAATGGTGGTTGAAAGACTCCTTTTTCCCGGCACTTTTTAATCTGGAGTCATGAGGTTTGGGGCTCATGCTGCGTTCCAGGACAGGGATATTCACGTTGGCCCAGTTCAAGTAAAATGATGGTTCAAATTCCATACTGCCTTCTAGCACTTTTTTTTAATTTGTGGGTGATGCAGGTATTAAGGGTTCATGCTATGGTACAAGACAGGGATAGTGAATGGTGATTGTGTGCTTTTTTTCTGTGGCTTTTATAACCTTAGTGTGTTGCTAAGATGTTAGCACGTATCCATATGACTGTTGTGGATTTTTAATTCCAGCTTTCCAGCCACTGTTTGGGTGTAAGAATGAGGTGTTATTGTTGCTTATCCCATAGACTTAATGGTAATCAGGTGATAATCTATCATCGACCATCGAAAAATCTTGTCGATGATGGCCGACTTTCGACCGATGGCAATAGTCAACGTAATCGCTCAAAACCCAAAAACTATTGAAGAGGACAGCAAGTGACGATCCATCATAATCGATGATGATGTAGCCGACCGCAACTTGGGAGCTGGAGCTGGGTGAAGCATGGGATTCATCATCGTCAGGGAGAAATGAAGGAGGGCATCAGCTTGCGCGTCAGTCAGCGGGCGCCAGCCAGCAGTGGGTAGTGTGGCCGTGAGTCAGAGGTTAGTAGCAGTGCCCCGAGGTCAGGGAGCCAAGCGGCCACGGTGGTAGAAAAACACTGCTTTGCAGAGTCCAGGAAAGTGTGGCACAGGGCCCTCAGTGAGGCAGCGGTGTAGTAGTCACTCAGTGTGGGAGTGTTGGCGGTTAAAACAGCTTACTCGGCCGGTGTGGCAGTTCTATGCTAAGATACCGGAGGAGCCGAATATGGGTATATGTAGAATCTGTGGGTAAGAAGTGAAGAGTGGCCAGGAGCTAACATTGGCACATGAAGGCTATGCGTCAACACATGCAGAGTCATCCATCTGGTGGCCTGGCGAGAAACATGGCTCAGATGCGGTTGTCCATCCTGCCGCCACAGCAACAGGATAGTGGCGCCCAGTGGCCATGGCAATGCCTTTTGCAGCCAGTCCAAGGCTCCACCACTCTGCAGAAGTAGGGAAGCTGTTTCTCTTTGCCATCATCTCCCGGTCCAGATGCACCTGCTCCTCGCTACTCCATGGCCGCCAAAGCAGTTGTTTCAAATGAGGGGCGATTGCAAAAGGACAACAGTATGCGTACCAACCATCCTAAGGGTGCAGTAGCTGACCATTCTCCTGTCCTTGTTGTTGGTTACTGCAGTCCCTCCCTTTCCAAATGGTGCGGACTCCTGCACCATTCCAAATAACTAATGGCATGTGCCGAGCCGAGGTGTGAGAGATCCAAGCCAGATAAATTTCTTTTCCAAAAAGGGCAGTACCAGCACTTCACAATTATGTAGACAGAAGGTGGGCTATCCTTGAGCTTATAGGGTTTGTTTCCAATGGTACACTGCAGCTGGTGGACGTGTGGTGCTGTAAACTACGGTCAGGGCCAGTAATGTCCTTTATGGCCCACTGGCCGTGAATGTGCTTCCTGCACAGCCACACAACAACTTGGACAGGTGACGGTGCTTTCTTCTCCATATAGTTGTCAAACTGCTGCTCCTCTGTGCAATGTCCACTCCTCACTGCCACCACCACCTCTCAGCCTCCACAAGTGCTGCCTCCTTCATACCACATGTGTAGGGCACAGCTGGTGTCATGCAGTTTCTACACCCTGGCTTGCCCTCGAGCGAATTATGTCACACAGGGGAGGAACTGCTCCACCTCATGCTAGCAGGAAATCGATGTGTGGCTTTATCCGCGCCAAACTGACAAATCGGAAATTTTTGGTGATGGACAATGGGGGGACATGGTGTCTGTCTGGCACCAGGTGCACCAAGGTGGGATGGTCCATGCGCCCTGCATGGCGCATGTGTTCAAATCTGGTTGTGAAAAAGGGTTCCATGAAGTCCTATCCACCGATCTCTGAAGATTCTGAAAATGGCCACGGAAAACATGTGCATGCACTTCATCCATTGCCTACAAAAGCCAGGCACACCCTCCTCGAGTTGCAGAGCAGACACGGCCTCCCCCAACACACGCTGATATGCGATGTTTCACCGTTGGAATTCAGCCTGACCTGTTGGACCGACTGTAAGAACAGAAGAAAGGCCATAACGATTTTTTGATGATCCAGGTGGACAGGAGTACTCCCTTGTGTAACTTTGATGTCAGTGAGTGGCAGCTCATGTGTGACACCAGCTCATGTGTGACACCTGAGGCCATTTGAGGAGGCCACGTTATTTGTCAGTCTCCAGGACTACGGAATGAATAATGTCATGTCTCAAGCATGAATCTTCTCATCTGTTCCTGGACTCACTCGCGCGCCCCTGAAAAATCTGTTCTGGGCAGGGGACTGGAGACGTGTGCGACTACATCTCGTGGCCACATGAGTCCGTTGGGGACGAAATGGAGGAGGAGGAGGGACTTTGGAGCACAACATTGTTCTGGTGAAATGACGTGGTTTTTCTACTCAGGTGACAGAAGAGGAGGAGCAGGAGCATCCGGAGGATGTAGAGGGAGATGAGGAAGACGAGGTAGATCACCCAAAAGCACCGTGGCAGTATACAATGGAGATGGAGGCAGGGAGTCGCTCCTGTTTTTGCAACCTCCAGAATGTCATTGTGCCACTGTCTGACCTCATGCTGCTGTTGATGCCGTCATCTCCACACTGTGTCATTGTCCCACTGTCTGACCTCATGCTGCTGCTGTGGCTGCTGCCGTGACCTCCCCACTCTGTCATTGTGCCACACTGTGGACTCCTGATGTTGCTGCCACCTTCATACTGTGTGATATATATATATATATATACCGCAACCATGCCAGTGGCACCCAGGTTCACATTGTGTTTTTCAGAAATGTTTTTTTTATTTTTTTTGTGCAGAACTATACGTTGTATTTGGCATATATTTATTTTAATCTATATAGGGAGAAGGGATGACTACATTTTGTTTCTTTGCACCCTGCCCACCTCCACAGGCAGTTATATCAGTGCAGTATTCATTTCAAAAATATATAAAAATAAAAATAATCACATTAAAACATCCCCCCTCCCTTACCTTCCAATCATTCTCTTAAATACGTTACCCTTTTTACTTCCACATTCCTCCTTCAATAAAAAATATGCTATATCTCTCTCGCTTTCCCCTTCCTCGCCCACCCGAATGTTGCTTATCCCCAGTGCTCTCGTGATATATTCTTTTTCTATCATCCACTCTCTCTCTGTCAACACAAGTCCTGTGTCTGCCAAATAAGACTCAAGTTTTTTTTCCCTCACACCTCTGCTCCTTACCTTCCATCTCACTCCTGACTTATACAAAGCCGCCTGTCCCCAGCACCCACTGTTCACCCCGAAGCACTTGGCAGTATACGTGGAGATGGAGGCAGGGGTGTCCCTCAGAATCACTTGCGCACATGGCTCCGCATGCATGCTGATTTGCCAGGCTAGTGACAGCCGAATAGTTCACCAACCGGCAGGGAAGGGATGACTTCTGCTCTCCACCCCTCTTGGACCCTCGCTACCGGTCCAAAAATGGGAGCCTTTTTTCCGCCTGCTTGGAGGGAGGACAAACGCAAGTTACTATACAGAATCTCCGTAGTCAGTTTGCTAACGTCCGAAACATTTTTGGCCAAGGCATTTACATCCATCAGCTTTCTTCATTTATACCTAAAAGTTCCAACACAGTTTATTATGAAGTATAAACGTGGTAAGTTTGAATCCAGTTTCTGCGTGACCCAATTTGTTGAGATGCAAGTGTATGGAATGAAGGAGCTATAAACACAGGGAATTGTTTTAGGTGCTTATTTTGCATTCGGTGCCATTAGTGATGAGAGATTATTACAAAATGGAATACTGAACTACAAGTAAATTGTCTTGGGATGAGCTTATTTATTATGAGAAGAGAATTTATGTCCAAATTACATACAGGAAAAACCGCCTCCGCCTCTCCTTGAGCCTTGTTGTCATATCCGTGTACCTCCTCTTGCCTCATTTCCTTGACTGATAACCTTGCCGGCTGTCCTGACCTTACGCTTGTCCCCGATTCTGAGTTTGCCTTAAAATTTTGTACCTCGCTACACCTCGGCTGCCACCGCAAGCATGTCACGTCAGGGGTAGCGACCTGGTAGACTCCCGCCGCAGCAAGTCCATCCCGCTTTGCGGCGGGCTCTGGTGAAAACCGGGAACTACTTAGATTCCACTCCCTGGCGTGGCTATTGCCAATGTGACGGCATCAGTGCCTCGGCATCAGAGCAGACTAAATCATCCTCTTTGGCCTCTTGATTAGAGTTGGGCGAAGTTCATCAAAAATTCGATTCGGTGACTTTGTAGAATTTCCCGACAAAATTTGTTTTGGTCCGAATTACTTTGGGACGAATCGCATTAAAAAACAGCTATTTCCAGGCTGCACAGAGCCTGCAGGGTTCTGTAGAAAGTTGTGCCATGGTTAAATATGCAGAGGGAGCTTGGTTTGGTCTTCATACAATGTTGTGTTTTAGTATGACATGTATATGACTGCCGCCGCTCTTAGAATCGCTTCACTATAAAATTCCCTGGGCACTTAAGAGGGCAAAACTGACCAAAAAACTCAAGCGGGAATGTAGCCTGATAAAGTCATGGCAGCGAAGGCTGGAAAAAAACAAGCTGAGGGGTCGGTTTGGAACATCAGTGACAGAGTGTGGAGGGTGACGGCAGCAGCCACAGCAGCATGAGGTCAGAGAGTGGCACAATGACATTCTGGAGGTGGCAAAAAACAGGAGTAGGCCACAGAGTGGCACAATGAAACCGTGTGTAGGTCAAGGCAGGAGCAACGCAGCAGCATGAGGTCAGACAGTGGCACAATGACACAGTGTGGAGCTCACGGCAGCAGCAACAGCAGCAGCATGAGATCAGACAGTGGCACCATGACAGAGTGTGGAGGTCACGGCCGCAGTCACAGCAGCAGCATGAGGTCAGGCAGTGGCACGATGAAATTCTGGAGGTGGCAAAACAGTAGTAGGCCACAGAGTGGCACAATGACAGAGAGTGGAGGTGACGGCAGCAACAGTATGAGGTCATAGAGTGGCACAATGACAGAGTGTGGAGGTGGGTGGCAATACCAGTCCCTGGTAAAGATGGTGATAGGCAGATGGAGAAACTGTCAGCAGATGTGTGGCATCAGACGGGTGGCGGCATCAGAATAGTGGCTGAGGCAGGTAGTTTGAACCCAGACTCATTTCTCAAAGTTTGGGTGAGGCGTCATGGCTGATGTAATCTGAGCTAAAAGGCAGTGGTGAGTGAAAATCCAGGACGATCCACGCCTTATTCATCTGGACAAAGGTCAGTCTGTGCACATTTCCCGTGGACAAGCGGGTTCTCCTTGGGACAACGATGGCCCTCGCCGCACTGAACACCCGCTCTGATGCCACACTACTGGCCGGGCAGGACAGCTTCTCCACTGCAAACTCGGCAAGTTGCGGCCACACATCCAGTTTGGCTGCCCAGTAGTCCAGCGGATCTTCTAACTGGGGGGGCAAAGTGCTTTCCAATAGGCCCCCACCTGTTTTGGGTTCCCCGGGTTTTTGCCCAGGTCCTGCTGCTGCTGGCGAGTGCCCCCCTCAATAGGCGGGTGAAGGAAGCGCTCATCATTTACTCCAGACTTAGGTTTCTGCTGAAGGACTGGTACTGCCCAAACCCCCCCCCCTTCCCCAGCAACCGCGGCAGAAACTTTAAACGCGAAGAACCCCCCGGGCAGACCGTCAAAGGAGGACGTGCCGCACATAGGCAGCAGCCAACGACAACGGAGGATTTCCCTATAGTTTTTGATTTTGTCCCCCCCTCCACAGCGGGAATAAAGGCCCCCTTTTTGGGACCGTAGCGAGGGCCCAAAAGGGGGAGCCAAAGTATCCTTCGCCCGATGGTGATATCGGCCCGTCACTAGCCAGGCAAATCACATGCTGCAGCCATCTGCAAAAAAGACTCCAAGGGGTTTCCCGCCCCATCTCCACGTAACTGCCATGGTCTTGCGGGTCATCTGTCACTCTTCCTCTCTCCAGGGGGGAGGCTTCTGCCCTGAAACCTCGGGGAGGGTTTTTCAGGCTTTTTAGGAATAGATGAAATGCAGCAACAGTTTCCCGGCCATTTTCAGAATCTTCTAAAGATCGGTGGAAGTCTTCGGAACCTTTTCACAACCAATTGAACACGTCACCATGCGGGCGCATGGATCACCCCTCCCGGGGCACGGGGACACCATTTTTACTCCCATTTTCCGTCACCGGTTCCGATTTGCATTTGACGCGGAAAAGCCACACAAAAATTTTCTTGCTGCATGACGGGGGCAGTTCCTCCCCGTGGGGGCTTCGTTCCCGAAGCAAGCCGGTGCAGAATTGCGTGACACCGCTTCCCCCACACATGGGTAATGAGGAGGGGTACTTGGGGAGCTGAGATGTGGGGGGTAGGAGGGGGAGGCAGACATTGGCGCAGGAGCCCAGTTTGAAACGTGGAGGAGAAAGGGGGCGTCCCCGTCCAATTGTTGGTGTCCGGGGGCGGGAAAACACATCCCCAGTGGGCCGTTAAGAAATGACCTGGCCCTGACCGTAGTTAAACAGCTCCAACGTCGCGCTGCCATGCCCCTTTGGAACAAACGAAACCAAGGACTGGCACACCTTTCTGTTCTCATATTTATGAAGTGCTGGACTGCCTTTTTTGAAAAAAAATTAGGGTTTGGAACCTCCATTTTTCCGGGGCACAAGCCTTTAGTTCTCTGAATGTGCAGAGTCCCCATTTGGAAAGGGAGGACTGCAAAAACCAACAATTTGGACAGGAGCCGGTCGCTTCTGCCCCTTGGGAGGGTTTGGATGCATACTGTTTTCTTTGCAAACGCCTCGCTGAACGACTGCTGCGCCATTGGGAGCGAGGGGCAGACACTGGCTGGGAGATAGGGAAAAAGGGAAAAAGCCCCTTCGCAGGGTGGTGGAGCCTTTACTGGCTGCAATGGCATCGGCCACTGCCGCTGCTGCTGCTGTTGCTGCCCGGCAGGGGACCCCTCAATCTGAGCCCCGTTTTCCCAGGCCACAATTGGCGCTGCATGTGTTGACGAGGTTCGTGGGGCCAACGTTACTCCCTGGCCACGCTTCACTTTTTTGCCCACAAATTCTACATATACCCCTATTCGGGTCTCCGGGTCTTAGCAAAGAAATGCCAACAAAAGCCCGTAGCTGATTTTTCCGCCAACGTTCCGCACTGAGGACTACTACCACCGCTGCCTCGCTAGCCCCTGTGCCGCCTTCTTGACCACGAACGGGTATTCTACCCCGTCCGCTTGGGTCCCAAACTAAACTGCTCTAACCCTTTGGACTCACGACCACAAAAAAGAAAAAAAACGTTTTTTTTAGTACCACAACAGCAGAACAACGCTAAATTAACCCCCCGGTTAAATGGGCAAAAGAAATGAGCAACCAAAAATTACCAGCTTTGTACGGTTAAAATGGCGTGTATGTTTTCGGGACAGAAAACGAAAAATTGCAATTAACCTTCGGAATTATGCTACGGCAAATTTTTCTTCTTTGGGGGTGAAAAAAAGAACGTTTCTTTTTTAACCACAACAGCAAACAACCTTAATTAACCCTTTGGGTCAAATTGCGCAAAAAAATGAGCAACCAAAAATTACCACTTTGTAGCATGTTAAAATGGCTTTTATTTTAAAAGGTACACAACAACGAAAAACTTGTATTTCCCTTTGGGGTTTTGAATTTTCTACAGGGAAATTTGCTACTTTGGCGGTGAAAAAGAACATTTCTTTTAGTAACCACAACAGCAGAACAACGATTAATTAACCCTGGATCTAAATTGCGCAAAATAAATGAGCAACCAAAAATTAAGTGGTATTTGGATTGTAAAAACGCTGTTTCTTTAAATGAATACAACAGGAACAGGCTTAGATAACCTTTGGATATTCAATGTGCTGTCACAAGCAGCCGCGGCAGCACCTTCCCTACCCAGTACAGTGAGAGCGGTATGAGCTCCCAGCTTCAAGCCCGGACTTATATAGTGCGGTTACGTCACAGAATCCCGCTGGTCTCTGATTGGCTTCATCTCTGCACATGTCATGTAGGCTATGACTTTCTTCCACCCAGAGTTCTTTGCCCCATGTAACGCCATGTGCTCGCAGCCATTTTATCAATCAAAAGCACGCTTCGTTCCCGCGAAGTACCCCAAACTTCGACTTCGTTCAGAACCGAAGTTTTCCTGAAATTCTAAACGAAGTCCACTTCGTTAGAATCAGTTCGCCCATCTCTACTCTTGATCTTTTGAAATGCCTTCTGACCCCAACTGCATTGTTATCAAAGAGCACTTCAGAACATGGATTATCCACAGTAGTCTTTACATGGGTTGACATTTGGGATGCCTTTGTGCTTCAGGTTGGACGGATACTGACGATGATGATGACGACATTTGTGGCCGTGACTCGGAGGACAAGGAGGTAAAACCGCTGGATGCAGGTTGCGTTAACCACTGAAGAACAGATTGGCGATGCTCTTCATTACTGAGATTCACAGGTAACCGACCCAGAAATGACAGGCTTGACTGTCCTGTAACTGACGATGTGCTCGCTTGCGTGTTGACCGGAGCACTGGCAGGGGTGCCTTCTCCCGTACCTTTAGCTCCATGTCCTATCCCCCTCTTTGCTCGCTTACCACCTTTAGTTCGTTCCATGTTCAGAAAGATAAATATTAAAAAGGTCTAGAAGATTTTTTCACAGTCTCTTATTGAAAAACTGTACTACAAAGACAACAAATCACAGGTGTTCTTAAATTCCTCTAATTTCCAACTGCCAACTAGGATTAGAAACAGAATTGTTTCTATCGAATATCTGTGAAATGCGGTCTTGTGGAAGAACCGTAACACAAAATCAACAGTGTTCTTCCTTCAGTCCCTGAGATTTACAACTGCAAAGTAAGACTAGCAATTGACTTTTTTCTACAGATTATCTAAGAACGGTGGTATTTTCTGACAACCAGTAGTAGAAATAGAAATTGTTTCTACTTAATATGGAATATTTTTTCTACGTAATATGTTTGTGTTTCACTTTTATCTAACTTTTTTTACACTTTTTTCACTTTTCCCCAGTGGGGAATTGTATGAGAGATCTTCAAATCTCTCATACAATAGGAGATCAGCACACAGCTTATTGCTGTGTACTGGTCTCCATGGCGACTGTCAATCACCATACCCGGCAATGGCCACAATGCAATGCCGGGCATGGTGACGTGACAGATGGCCCGGTAAGTGACTTTCACTTCCTGGGCCGTCTGGAAGGAGACCGTTGCCATACTTAGTAGATCTTCATAGATCGTCGGAGCTAAGGTGTTAAACACCCGAGGGCGGAGCTCACTCCGGCCGCGGGTGATGTGGCATGAGTGGTCGCTTGTCCCAATATTGCGATCATGCGGGACTCGCTTGTAAGCCTGCACGACCACCAGCACGTACCCATAAGTCAATTTGAGGGAACACACTTCCCTCAAATGTCCAATGTCGGGAAGGGGTTAAATGAGTACCTGAATATGAGACATACCTGGGTGGGACTAAGGGTCTTCCTGATGCTAACCAATACAGCCGGTTACTAGTGTTGAGCGATTATTATCAACAAAGTTGAAATCGGCACAGTTTTTATGTTGATCGAAATTTTTAGATCATGCGATAATTTAGGTTAAAATCTGTGATTCTTTTAAAATTTGCGCCATTTTTGACGCTTCCTGTCATTTTTGGGGGCCAGCAAAATCAGTTACAGAATAGAGCGGGTGAGTGGTGTGCGAGCATGATGGGTTTTGTAGGGTTTGCGTTTGGGGGAAAAAAAATAAATGACTCTTTTTTCTTTAGAACCACCCCTTCCTGTCATGATCGTGTCTGTCGCGTCTCATAGCAGTAGGACGTGCGTCTGCCTGGTCCAAAACAGTCAGCGAATTTTTTATTTCTTCACAGAGAAAGCTTACTGTTGCTGTGATCCTTCAACTTAGTTAGATCAGAGATTTGAAGATTTTATGTGTTGGGGTAGAGTTTTTAAAAGAGCATCTAACGCTTTAAAGCAAGGGGAGGGGCGACGGGGGGGGTCCCCGTGGGAAAAACCGACAAGCCTATAAAAAATATGGATATAGTTCCCAAGTTTTGTGTAGACTTTGCATGAAATAGTTTTATTTAACAGTTTTATTAAAAATTTTTCCCTTGGTATTGGGCAGCCTGAACTTTTTTAGGAACCATTTTTTTAGTAACTGCGGTCTCTTTGTTAGGTGCAAAACTCCATTTTATTTCAGTTTACATTTCAGATAGGTGTTTTTTCAATTTTCCCATTCCCCGCTTTTTTTGATATAGCCACCTTGCGTTAAATTGAATCCACATTTTGTAGTAGCAAGGTTGATAGGTCCCCAAAAATCCCTTTTTTTAATCCGATTACATTTAGATAGGGTTTTTTTTTTACTTTGGCGCACTAAGCTTTGTTCATTGGGCCCTTGATTAAATGTAAATACGAAAATTTTTGTAGTACACAGGGAATTGAAAGGTGCCAAAAAAACCTTTTTTATCCGAATACTTTTTCAGTACGTGTTTTTTCACTTTGGCGCATACGTTTGTTTATTGAGGCATTTTGCCTTAATGTGAATATAGAATTTTGTGTCACCACAGGTGAATTTAAAAGGTCCCAAAAAATCCTTTTATTACCCGAATACATTTCGTAGTTTTTTACTTTGGCGCAAAGTTTTTTCTTTGAGGCCCCTTGCACTTAAATGTGAATCAGAAATTTTTTGTAGTCCCCACAGAGAATTTGAAAGGTGCCAAAATCCTTTTAATATCGAATACATTTTCAGATCGTGTTTTTTTCACTTTGGCGCATACAGTTTGTTCATTGAGGACTTGCATTAAATGTGAAAAACGAAATTTTTGTAGTAAACCACAGGTGTTTTTGAAAAGTGCCAAAAATCCCTTTTAAATTTCCGTATCATTTCAAACGTGTTTTTTCATTTTTGGTCAGAAGTTTGTTCATAGAGCTATTTGAATTTAAATTTTGAATAAGCAATTTAGTAGTCACCACGGTGAATTGATGGGGCCCAAAAAAAATTCCTTTTATTATCCTTTATAATTTTCAGAAGGTTTTTTTTTTTCACTTTTGGGTCAGTCAATTTTTTCTAGAGCTACTTTGTGTTAAATTTGAATCAGCAATTTTAGTTAACCCGGTGTTTTAATAGGTGCCAAAATACCTTTTTTATCCGTATACATTTCGTACCTTTTTTTTTTATTTTTGGGGGGCCAGTTTTTGTTGTAGAGCCCCCCTTGCGTTAAATTTTGAATCCAGCAATTTTGTTTTGATTTGAGGGTTTTAGAATAGCTGTGATTTCCCGTTTTTTAAAAAAGAGACTTCCAAACTCTTTCCAACCTTCAAAAATTTTTTTTTTTCTGAACAGGGGAGCGAAATTCAGGGGTAAGCGACAAAGAGGGGGTAGGACATGGGTTAGAGGTACAGGAGAAGGTGCCCTTCCCAGTGCCGCCGACAACACGCATCCCGCGGATCGTAAATTGCAGGACCGGAGGCCCGTCTGCTGGGCCCGGGCCCCCTGTGAACAGTAACGACGTTTTCCCCAAATTCTGCCCCTTCAGTGGTTAATGCAACCCTGCTCCGCGTCTTACCCCCTGTCCCCCCAGTATGGCCACAAATGGTCATCGCATCATCGCATCCGTAAACATGAAGGCCCCCAAATGTAAAACTCGTGTCCCCAACCACTGGGATAATCCATTTTCTGAAGACCTCTTTGATGAAAAAAATGCGGTTGGGGTCAGAAGGGCATGTAAAAGATCAAGGGCCAAAGGGTGATTTTCCTGCCTGACCCCCAGTTTATGAGCCTCGAGGAGGAGAAGGAAGGCGGTAAATGGAAAAAAACCTGGGCGGTCGGCAACCCCCTTGCAGTCCTCTTGTTTTACCCCGCAGCCCCTGGATGCAGAATGCAGGACAAAAAAGTCACTGTGTGATGATGATGATGACGACATTGGGGTTTCCAAGTGGGTCTTTTCAGGGAATTTGTTGGAGGTTTTTACACTGACGGGAGGAAAAACGTGGGGTAGTGTCAGTAGGGTCGCCTAAAAAAGGGAGAGGGGGGGCGCAGAAGCCCGCTGATATGATTCGGCAGCCCGGTCAGGAAAAACCCCTGTCCTCGCTTATGTGTAAAAAAGGTGGCCCTTCAACCCGGGGCCTTTTGAGAAAACCTTGATTCACCCAGCGATGTCTTGCCCCCTTTGCCGTAAACGCATAAGTAGAGGAAGAACCTTAGGTGGTTTTAACACCCCAAATGTCTAGTCACATGCAAAAATGCATGATTTAAAAAGGAGGAACATTGGCAAAAAAGGCCAGACCGACGCCGGGCCCCAAAAAATTTTCCACCCCTTGTCTCCGCCTCCCCCAAACCCAAACCCAAAGCGTTCTCAGTCCCCATGTCTCTCGAGTCATGATCAGGGATCAGCCTTTTCCACTTCGCCCACCGTCGCCGATACCCCAGCAGCCCAGGGCCTTCCAAAACCCTTTCCTTCGCCGTTTGAGCCGCACGCCGTACAGGGGCCAGTCTGCAGCCACCCCTTTTGTCTTCAGGTTTGGGGCAGAAGAAAACTTTAACCCAAACACCCCAAAGAAAAACCCCTAAATGTCGGCTTGCCGGGCTTTTGGTTTGGGAAAAGGGCCCTTTTTCGTATGGGGACCAGATGGGTTCCGCCACGTCATGGCCCCTTCCCTGTCCCCTTTACTAGAGCCGAGCAGGATTTTTTTCCCAAAAAAGCCTTCCTGCCCTGGCCAGCCACGTGTACCCTAAATTTCAAGCGCATTTCTGCTCTGTGTCGGAAACCCATCCCCCACCGACACAGGGACTGTAAGCTGGCAAGGCCCGCTATATCTCTGGGGATAGTCTTGGGTGACGGGGTGGATGTCCTGGTCATGACGGTGGCTCTCAGGTCGGGCCAGCTCTTAAAAAACCGGGGATGGTGCAGGGTTTTTTCCCCCCAGGTCCTTGGTGGCTCCGGCCCGAGAAAACCCGCCGTGTTGAAATTAATTGTCTTGGAGACCGTCCACACACAGGTCAGGAGCGGGTGGCTTCCCTAAAGGACCGAGCGCTGGTGGGGGTTTTCAAGAACTTGTGCCGGGAAGGTGGTGTGCGATAAGGGGAAATCTGCTGGCCGCCCTTAGATCGGTGGTGGAGCCATCCCCTTTCTGGCACATGTCTTTTAACCTTGTTGTCCGAAATTTTTAAGAGCTACCCGGGGTTTTTGCCCGCTGAGGAAGGCTCGATGTCTAAGTTCGACTTCGCCGTTCGCCCCCTGTTCGGTGGGGGAACGGAGCCTTTTTCTCCGTGAATCCACAAGGCCCGAAGTTTTTCCATTTTTTCGGTCTTAGTAGGGGAGTGGGTCGGGGTCCAGGGCTAGTGCAAGGCGCGCATCAGCTTCAGGGTGATCATCTCAGGCAATCAGGGCTGTTTTTGAAGTGGCCAGAGGAAGCGGGGAGGAGGAGAAGGAGAAGGGGGGAGGAGGGTTTTTCCTAGACACCCACGTTTCGCGTCCCTGCCTTGGAAAGGGTTGGCCGGGGAAATTTTAGGCGGGGGGGAAAATGAGGAAAATCGTTTTTAGTGCCCCCCGACCCAGAGTTGGGGGAAAACAAGGCCATTTCCCTGAGTGTTGGATGCTCATTTCCTCCCCAAAATGATCCCGCATTAAGGCATTAAAATGAAAAAAGTTACTGGGTGGCCCCCCTCCCGGATCCCCCCGGGAAAAACAAAACTCAGCACTTTCTTCACCCACCCAAATAGAGAAAATGCAGGAAATGGAGACCTTGCTATTTATTCAATGGAGAATCTGTTCGTTTGATTCAGTTCTTCAAATGTCTGGTGGAAAAATCGGACGTGACAGCGGGAGAGTGCCAAGTAGCCGGTAGCGGCAGCAGCAGCAGAAAGGGAGGTGGCAGAAGCCAATGGGTGACCTCGGCAATATTTATTTACCACCTCACCCAAAGATGCAATGCAGGGCAACTACAAACACAGAGCCCGTTAAGTCATGGTGAAAGGGCATCTGGTCTCAACACGATGTTTTTGGATGTGTTCCGGGGAAAAAGACTTTGGGGTTTAAAAAAGAGAATGGGGCCCGGTCGCTCGTCGCCTGCCATGAGGGGTTGTCCTGCCCCGCAGCCAGCGTCATATCTGACGGCTTCAGCCAGTGGAGGAGATTCAGACAAACGCATCCGGCTTTCCACAGTTTAATGTGGATCGTTTGATTTCTCAAAATGAATCAGGCTGGGGTCTCGATGATGTTGTGGCCCAATGGCGAGGTATGATTAGTTGCGGTTGTTTCCCCAAATTTCCTCTTCAAACGAAATGGTCCTCTTGAAAACTTATTTTAAAATGATCATTTCTTACTGCAATTTTTTTTTTCTCTTTTCCCCAGTTCATTTTGCTGTTTTGCTGTGAGGGATGTTAAAAAACAGCAAGGTTTCTGCCAAAACCCCTATTCCATTTATCCTTTTCTTTAGAAGTTTTTCCTTGTCAAAGGTTTTTGAGGCATGTTGCTGGAGATACAGTATAATTATGGTCCTTGGAACAGAAATGTGGCTTCAAATCTCATCACAAATTTTTATTGTGGCTGAGAAGTCAATTTATATTTTTTGGGGGCATGTTCTGTGGTTTCAGCAATAAACATGTCCTTTGGAAAAGAAAAAGTGGTTTTTAAGTGAATTTTCCCCCACAATTTTTAATAGTGGTGAGAAATTATATTTTAATTTTTGGGTTCAGTTGCTGTGAGTAAAACTAAATCAGGTCCCTTTTGGAAAAGAAAATGTGGTTCAAGTGGGTTTCTCCCTTAAATTTTAACGTGCTGAGAAGTCATTTTTTAATTTTTGGGGCTGCTGCTTTGAAATGCGAATACTACAGGTCCTATTCAAAAAATGTTGTTTCTAAAAGCATTTGTTCTTTAACCCAAATTTTCCCCAAAATGGTCAAGGGCATGTTTGAATTTTTGGGGGATTTTTTGTGACATGAAACTTTTACAGGTCTATTATAAAAAAATGTTGTTTCTAACAGACATTTGTTTTCCAAATTTTCCAAATGGTCAAGGGTATGCTTTGAATTTTTTGGGGGGTTTTGCTGTGACTGCAGCTATACTACAGGTCCTTTTTAAAAAATGTTGTTTTAAAGACATTTGTTCTTCCAATTGTCAGGGGTAAGGGTTTGGTGCTGGAAACGGAAAAGGTAGGACACTGTTTTGGAAATTTTGCAAAAAGGGCTTGTTTTTTCAAGATCTTTAATACTATCATTCCCCGTATTTGGCAACCATTTAAACAATTTTAAAAAAAAAAAAAACAATGACATGGGGGATTCCTCCCATTTTAAAAATGTGTTTTTTAGATTTTAATACTAAAAAATTGCATGTAAAAATAGCTGGTAAAAAAAAATCCCCTTGAATTGTACAAGGGGGGTACAGGAAATTGGGAGATGTATTATTTAGAGGACATGGGTTGGGCACGGCGAGAACAAAAAACAGAGGACAAATTTTCGCCCTTGAGAAAAAAAGAAAAAAAATGCCCGAAAAAGGGCACCCGGGTGGAAAAAGGAGCGTTTAACCACCGTATTTCCAAGTGAAGTCAATTTGGGCCCCTTCTAGGAGGGGCAAACGCTAACCCCGGCAGGGACGTATTTGTCCAGTGAAACTAAAAAGGGGGTTTAAAGACTCCCTTTTTTCCCGGGACTTTTTTTAAACTGTGGGTAGACAAGTTTAATGGCATTGGGTATAGGCAGATTTTAGCCATTCCAGTTCAACTAAATGGTGGTTGAAAAACTCCCTTTTTCGGCCTTTTTAATTGGGGGGATGCAGGTTTTGGGGGTATGCTTTGTTCCCGGACGGGGTAGTCTTGTCCCGTGAAAATAAAATGGTGGTTGAAAAGATCCTTTTTCCGGCATTTTTAAATGTGGGGGTCATTTTAGGTTTGGGGTCATGCTGTGGCCCCGGAAGGGATAGTTTGCCGTGAAAAATAAAAAGGTGGTTCAAAGACTCCTTTTTATGGCACTTTTTAATCTGTGGGTCATGCAAGTTTGGGGACATGCTGTGGCCCCGGAAAGGGATAGCTATGTCCAGTGAAACTAAAATGGTGGTTCAAAAGTCCTTTTTTCCCGCATTTTTTTAAACTGTATTCATGCAGGTTTGGGGCTCATGCTGGGCCAGAAAGGGTAGTCTATGCCCGTGAAATAAAATGGGGGTTTTTAAAGATCCTTTTTCCCGGGACTTTTTTAATTGGGGGTCATGCGGTTTGGGGTATGCTGTGCCAGGAAGGTATTGTCAATGTCCCCTTCAAGTAAAATTGTGGTTCAAAGCTTCCTATTTCCCGGCACTTTTTTTTTGTGGGTCAGGGAAAGGTTTTTTGGTATTTACGGTACAGGACAGATAAGTCAATGTCCAGTTCCCAACTAAATGATGGTTTTTAAAGTCCTTTTCCCCGGGACTTTTTTAATTTGGGGGGCAGACAGGTTTAATGGGCATACTGCGGTCCACGACAGTCTAGTCAATGTCCAGTTCAACTAAAATGGTGGTTGAAAGACTCCTTTTTCCGGCACTTTTTAATCTGGGGTCATGTAGGCTTGGGGCTCATGCTGCGTTTCAGCACAGGGATATTCAATGTCCAGTTCAAGTAAAATGATGGTTCAAATCATACTGCCTTCTGGCACTTTTTAATTTGTGGGTATGCAGGTTTAAGGGTCATGCTGTGGTACAAGACAGGGATAGTGAATGGTGTGTGACTTTTTTTTCTGTGGCTTTTGTAACCTAAGTGTGTTGCCTAAGATGTAGCATGTATCCATTTGACTGTTGTGGATTTTAATTCCAGCTTCTACAGCCTGTTTGGGTGTAGAATAAAGGTGTTGTTGCTCTCCCATAGACTTTAATGGTCATCGGTGATAATCTATCATCGACCATCGAATATTTTGCCGATGATGGCCGACTATCGACCATCGACCGATGGCGATAGTCAACGTAATTGCTCAACACTACCGGTTACACACTGCTGCAGCTTCCATCCTCCTTCTGGGTCTCATCTCTATTCTGGGGTCTCTACATTATGTTAGAATCTTCCTCTGGCTTTGGGTGATCTAACTTCTCAGAGATATCATCCTCTCCATCAAAAGGCATCAGCTGGAGCAGCATTGCATTGGCACTCATGATATTGTTAACAGCTTTTGAAATCATATTATGTAATAGGGGGAAACAACAAACTCCCAGGAAGATAATAACTAGTATTATAACCCCAATGGCTACAAATACATTGGTAATGACTGTACCCCATCACCCAAACATCCCTTGCATCCATTTAGAAAAGGGATCATTTATTCCTGCATTTGAGGCTAATTTATCACTCTTGTATCCAAGAGTCTTGAACTCTAGGGAACCACAGTAATAGAAACCAGCTTAAACTATGAATCTGTCATATTCATATTTGATATGCCTGGATTGCTAAATTTATATTGGGAACTTGGCAGTTATGATATCTTGTTAGGAGACTTTAAGCAACACCCAGAGAAGATAAGCAGATAGAGTCAGACAGACAGTGGACCCTGGTGCTAAGTCCCCCAGAGGCTGTCCCTGCCTGCTTGCCGACCCGACCCTAAATGGTCGGCAGCAACTGGGCGGCGGTCTCTACCCTCTGTATGTGCAAACACAAAACAGACAAGATGGACAACACACAATATAGAAAAGTCAGGTGAAAATTGGTCAGAACCAGAAAGAGCAGAAAAGGTACAAAATCGTCAGGCAAT
The DNA here is from genome assembly GCA_025379985.1 of Phyllomedusa bahiana. NCBI lineage: Eukaryota > Metazoa > Chordata > Amphibia > Anura > Hylidae > Phyllomedusa > Phyllomedusa bahiana. The sequence continues at coordinate 85,649 of JAODAL010013841.1, forward strand.
AAACGATTATCAGAAAGGCGGGCACAAGATCAGAAAATCCAAGTATGCTATCCAGAAAGAGAAAACTAGCTCAAGCAGAAGTCTATCACAAGCATTGGACATGAAGAAATGTGGTCTTCTTAAGGGATGCCAGAGTCTGGTTCCAAGATGTAATAGGACCGGCCCTCTGACATCCCGACCACAACCCAGACAGGCCCAGACAGACATGCGAGAAAGGTTAGTGGAGAAGGCAGCTTTCAATCACCAATTGGACAGAATGATCTGCTGCCTTGCCCTAGGTCTTGCAAGGAACCAGACGGATCTGGCCAAGCTGTCAATAAAAGCCCAAACATACAGAATCAGACCATGTTCAGACAGTGCTAAAACCTGTAACAAACAGGTATAATAGTGGCTGGAGCTGGAAATTATGCATGTCCTGGTCTCTTTGGCATGTAATTAGCGATCCCCTCTGTGACCTATGCAGGAGGAGGGGCTTAGGGGTTTTGGAGATCCCCTAAAACACCTTGAGGGCAAAAGCCCATGGTCAGTTCCAGGAGTTGCCAAGTGCAAGTCTGTCCGAATCTTTTCAGCTGTGCTTCTCAGCCCCGAGTCTTAAGCCAAACAAATTCGAAAAGTTGTTTTTTCTTTATTTTATCCCTTTTGTTTATACTGTACTGCATGTTTTTATGTATATCTGTTTTGTTATTTTTGTAACTAAGCATTGTATCTGTATACTAAAACTTAAAATATTGATACATTGATAAAATGTTGGTACAACTCCCACCATGAGTATGGGACAAGAGGATTATCTCACCCTACTCAATAAAATGGAAAAGTTGCAAACACAAGAAATGAAGTTATGGTGGGACCGCAATTCTCTGATTACATATTTGGAGAAAAATATTATACCACGAGGACTGCAGCTTAGGAAGATGTAATGGCCGGGATAGTGGACCCTCTGGACCGCTGCAAGTGATGGTGTAAGCCACGCCAGGGAGCGGAATCTAAGTAAGTCCCGGTTTTAACCAGAGCCCGCCGCAAAGCGGGATGGACTTGCTGCGGCGGGAGTCTACCAGGTCGCTACCCCTGGCGTGGCTTGCTTGCGGTGGCAGCTGAGGTGTAGCACGGTACAGAATTGTGAGGCGTAGACGTACTCGGGGACAGGCGGCCAGGTCAGGGCAGGTGGCACGATTCAGAGTCAAGAAATGTAGGCAAGGGTCAGGAACACTGCAAAGACAAGAACAACGATAACGCTTGCTCTAGGGCACGGAGGCAACAAAGATCCAGCAGGGAAGTGACGTGGATCCATAAACTATATAGGGTCAGCGCCCGGCAATTAACCAATTACCGGCGCGCTGACCCTTTAAATTTACATGAACGAGCTAGGGGGCATGCATGCACTTTCCGGCTGGCAGGGGGAGAGAGCAGGACAGGAGCACGGTCATGTAAGTGGATGGGGCGGGTGCGCCAGCGGCCAGGAGCACGGTCAGGTAAGCGGAGCGGGACGCGGCGCCACCCGTTACAGTACCCCCCCTTAGACCTCCCCTCCTTTTTAGGCTGCAGGAAACTGCGGATGAGATCATGATTCAAGATATTCAATTTTGGCTACAAGGATCATTCCTTTGGGTCAAAGCCCCTTTCCCAAACCCTGTGGAGAAAACGCTTCCCTCTGGGCTGTCTTCATGGCCAAGATGTCCATTTACTTGAAGTTGTCAGGGAGAATCCGCTACCGGGGGAGGCGATACATTCTTCTGAGGAACCGGTTCCGGACAGGGGTTTAGGAGGGAGACATGGAAAAGTTTTGGGTTTATTGGAGTGATGGAGGTAGCAGAGTTTGTACGTAAACCGGGTTAGTGTGGACACTTGAAGGGTCAGGGAAGCGAGGACCACTTGTAACGGGGATTCTTCAGGCATAGTCCGTCGGGGGAAAGCCAACTTTGTTCCCTGGGAGGAATGTCGGAGCAGGCTTTTCCTCTTGTTGCTGAGATTTCATAACCCGGAGGCCACCCCGAAGTAGGGAAGTCGAATCCTTGCCAGATAATTATTATTTTATTATTTATTTTTGGCCCCCTTGGTTCCGGGCGCTGTACATTCAGGTTTCTAATAACATAGGTCAAACAAGTAAAAGGTGAAAAAATTAATAACTAACAACTGGTACAGAAAGGAGAGAGGTCCCTGCCCGTGAGGGCTTAACTCTTAAAAGGAGGTGGGAGGAGGACAGAAGGTGAGGGGCAGACATGTTTGTGGGCCGGTGTACGGGGTGTGGGTTATTGTTGGTTATAGGCAATCCTGAAGAGATGGGTTTTCAGGTTGCTTTTGAGGCTGGTGAGAGTGGGGGAGAGTCTGAGGTTGTTGGGTAGTGAATTCCGAGTATGGGGGAAGCACGGGAGAAGTCTTGGAGAACGGTTGTGTGAGGAGCTGATAAGGGGAGAGCAGAGGAGAAGGTCCCGGGAGGAGCGGAGATTGCATGAGGGGAGATATCTGGAGATTAGAGCAGAGATGTATGGAGGGGAGAGGTTAGTAGAGCCTTGTGGAAAAGGTTACAAACTTGAACTTGGATTGTGGGCAATGGGAAGCCAGTGAAGGGACGCAGAGGGGAGGGGAAAGGGGAAAAGTGGGAGGGGAGGGGTAAATCGAGGGCAGCAGATTAAAGGGAAGGGGTTTGTAGGGGAGCGGGGGCTAGTGGGGGCCAAGAGAATAATGTTGAAATAGTCTAGGCGTGAGATGACAAGGGCTTGGAAAGCTTTTGTGCTTTTCAAATTTAAGGAATGAGGGGGAACGGGAAGAATTTTTCAGGGGAGGCGACAGGCAAAAATTTGGAGGGTTGGATGTGTGGTTTGAAGAAAGTTTGGAGTAAAGGGGTTACCCCAAGGAGGGATTGGGGAGCTTTGAGAGAGGTACCCATTGCGTGATGAGAATAGGTGGGGGATGGAGTGGGAGGGTGGAAAGATGATAAATTAGTTTTTTCCCGTTTAGCTTCAGGAGAGGGTTAGGAAAAGAAGGAGGATTGGCGAAAGAAGTAAAGGGATCCGCGAGGTAGAAGGTAATACTGGGCGGAGTTGTAGAGTTGGGTATCATCGCTACAGGGGGTATTGAAAGCCTGCGATCTAATAGTTGCCCCAGACCAAAGTGTAGATAGAAAGGGGGAGTTTGGGGGCCCAGGTTGACCCTGGGGGACACCAACAGAGAGATGGCCTTGATATCCTAAACTTGGTCATGCCCGCGAAGCCCCCTTCGAATCGGTGGGCAGGAAAAAGGGGGGGCGGGGGTGGGGCCATAGACCAAAAAAATGGAGGTGCGGCTGCATCCGAACCCACGATGGTTGTTCGAGAAGCATATACTTTTTGGTAACTCCCATGATTTTTAATTTTGGACAATGCTGTCCATGACAACCTTGGCAAAGTATGCCTCCTTGAGCAACAGTTTAGGGGGCATTTCTGCTGTGCAAGTGTGTGCACCCCTGCACATTTAGAAGCCCGGATCCTGGATTAAATGAGCAAGTGGCGACACTGAGTACATTGCCAATTGGGGAAGGGAGGCTGCCCAATGAGCAAATTTAAATCGAGGTGTAGATCTGGGGAGGGTGGTAGCATGGAGGGGCAGGAACATAAGGCAGCTAGATGGGTAACAGTAAGAAAGAAGGGTAAGGGAGTGTCAGGGGGTAGTCCCCAAACTGGTACCCCAACAAATTGTAAAGATTGGCGGATGGGGGTGTCGGTTTAGAATAATTGCTGCGCAAGACAACCCCTGTCTGCTTTCCCGTAAGATGGGGAAAAAGAGTACAGGTCAGGCTAGACAGGTGCTTTTTTTTTTTTTTTTTTGGGGACTCAATTATTTGGGGCAAGAAGGGCAATTGCCAAAAGACCCGGGGTCGTCGAACAGTGTGTTGTTTACCTGGGGCCGGGTTCGACATATCGCGGATCGGGGTTTACAGATTTCTGGGGGGGGGCTGGTGAGAATCCCGCTGTCATGGTCCCCAAATTGGGCCCCTGACAAAGTTAGGGTAGGTGGAGTGCCCAAAAAAA